>CM064912.1:93731201-93864070 GCA_032727855.1 Quercus ilex subsp. ballota | reverse complement strand
TGGCTGCGGTTGATGGTTGTGTGATTGTTTATGGCCTTTTTCATTCCTGGAGTATGCTTACCGATTTTTTTGTTTGTTTGTTTTGATATATATTCCAGGCAGCATACACAGTGGGGGGACATTCTTTCAGTGCAGCTGCTATTGAGTATGTGATTCTAAAATGAAACCACCACTCCATCGGCCACAAATTGTATGACATGGTTTAGTATTGTGGATTAATTACGCTCTTATTGTACTTCATTTCCTGATTAAATGTTTGCATGTAAAATATAATCAGGCTTTGCTTCTTGCCCTGCACAAGCTGAAGGTATCAGATGAACAACTGAAGTCTGCTGTTGATATATATGAACCACTTGTAACATTTGCTCTCAGCTGCGGACTGTATTCTTCCCCTGCGGTAATCTCAATACTTTTTCAATATGTTGATGGATTGTTTCATTTTAAGTTCTCCTGTAATTTTATGGTAGAGAATAATACCTGCAGGTGAGAATCTACACTGCTAAGAATGTGAAAGAAGAGCTTCAAGAAGCACAACATGATTTCATTCGAGCTTCAGTTGGAGTTAGCAGCAAAGGGAGGTTACTAGTCCCCAAAATGCTACACAGCTTTGCCAAAGGCTTCGTGGATGATGCCAATCTGGCTGTATGGATATCGCATTACCTTCCGCCTCATCAGGCCGCCTTTGTTGAACAATGCATTTCAAAGAGAAGGCAGAGTCTTCTTGGTTCACGCAACTGTGGCATTCTTCCATTTGATTCATGCTTCCGTATCTATTTCTGCCTGACAAAATTCCTGTATGATGCTGTATTTTAGTACATGATTTGTGTCCGTATATACCTTGCTTGCCTTGGTCTAGCAGGTCAATATGAAGATAGTATTGGCTCTAGATGATGCTAAAGAAACCCAAAATGCTAAAGAAACCCAAAATGAGAATAACAAGGATGGTTGCAGTTTTGATCTCCTGCCTTATAGACCAGTAACATCTCTCAAGGGTGTCGTACATTTTGTTCATGGATAAAAGAGGAGTTCACATATAGTACCTGTAGGCCATTGTTGCGTATTGCTTAATCAAGTATAGTTAAATAATAATGGCACAATACTAATTTAGTTGCTCATATTGCAAATTCACAATCATAAATGAGCTTGTATGTTAAATCATGTATCGAGTTCTTGTATAAAGAGAACAAAGGATATCTTGTACGCAACTTTTAGTTGGTCTTTCAGTACAATACCATTCAGCCATTATGGGATAATGTCATACTTTCACATGATAGTGAGGATGATACTTAACAAAGAGCATGGAGGTTCAAATGAGTAATTAATGCTATGGATGATAAATTTTCTTTTTCATTAACAATTTATTATTGAGGTGACAAGTTGTGATTGGTGTTGTGCAATACTATCATATTGAGTCAATCATAGATGCTATTTTTATTGTGCAATTTGTCACCCTGACAAGATATGAAAACAAATCGTGAAAAAAAGATGTGCAAGTATACTGGTGGCGTCAACATTGAATTTAGCCCTAATGAATCGTTCCACTTCTGCTGACATAGTTCTTAACTTTCTTGATCTCCATTTAGCCCAAACAAGCTATCATCAAAAAATTTGTAGCACCAATTTTGCTCTTGTACCAAGATTGAGGCTCAACGCTTCTGATTTGGAAAACTATTGGCACTGGAATGTTTATACCCGAATATGTTTCAGTCAAACTTTACACTTCTATATTTCACGACTTCTTATTCTCCATTCAAGATTTTTCATTTTTGTGCTCCAAGCCTTTGGAGTTGTAGCTTTTTTGAAAAATTTTCTGATGACATCCTGATTACGTCAATTTGATGTTTGTTTGATACAATCATACTGAAAGTCAAAATTTTTTAACACTAGACTAAAATTTTGCAATATCTCGCTTGATTCAAGCTCGATTTCTTCTTGAAAATAGTTAAATTGAAAGAAATTTCACATTTTTTTATTTCGTGTGGAACCAAATTTACTTTGATTAGATGGTCAAATTGGTTAAACTTGATCAAAATTTGGGCTTGACCTTAAATTTACGAAATTCATCATTCCAATGATTGATTGAGGTGAATTGGCTCAGTTAAGGCTTAGTCAATGTTGATCAAATCTAGTCAAAGTTGTCCAAAGTTAATAAAAACTAGGATTTGATTGTAAATTTATGACATTCTTTGATCTAACACTTGGTGTTGGTGGGCTCAATTAATATAACTTTTTAAAGCTCTAGGGAAAAATAATCAATTTTTTTCCCGAAAAATTAGAGGGCATTCAGTATTGATAGTTGTTCATTCTTATCTAACATGTCATTGAAATAAGATGTGTTTGACAAAGAATGAGAGAATATTTTGCCTCTCCTTATTGTACAAATGATCACTTTCAATTTTTGAGCTTCGAATCTGGTTAGTTTCAATTGAGTTATTAGGTGAGATTGTGAGAACTTGTGCTCAAACCTATTCTCTTGAATTTTATGTGCGTTCCTCTTTTGTGTTGTAGCTAAAACAATATAGAGTCCTAATTTTTGTAAATTGAGAGAAAGAGAGATATAACCTTGGGTTTTTTGTTGTTTGAGACAGCCTCTGTGCCAAGATTGTCAAAATTGGGATTTTACCTAGGATTGTGGGATGCATATCATAAAAAGTAACAATTATAAATTGCACACATATATCCATTATAATTATTCTGTTGAAGTAATGAGAAGGAAAAAAAAAAACTTTGGGGGAATATTATAGAATAAAATTTGATATAGAATGTGTATTTCTCTTTCTCCTTAATTCTAAAACAAAATTCACATTCCAAATACCTACATGATAATGGTAGCAGCCCCTTAGATTCTTTTCTTTCCTTCTCTTACAAATGTTTTGTCTATTTTCCTTCTAGCATCTTTTAATTCCAAGCTGCCACCTAGGATTCAAAGCAAATACACATTAGAAAATTACAAAGTGCTTGACCTGCGTTGAGTAAGTTAGCTACCAAAGTGGGGACACCTGCAAGCATGTATGCCACACACACATATTGGGATTTTTTTTTGGTAAATACACAGACATATTATACAAACATATCTGTTTGTGAATGTTCACATGTGAAATCATTTTAATCTTATCCATAGAAGATTGAAAGAAGCAATAAAAGATATTTCAAGATACACATGACACTATTAGCTTACTAATGATTGTGGAATCTTCCCCTGTATTTGGTTGTGATTGAGGTCCAATATCAACCAATTGCATCCTTGAATGAATGATTTAGGCAAGTTTCCTTGAAAGCAATTGAAAGCAATTGTGCATATCAGACTCCTTGAACCTATCCCTTGACATTCGGAATTTCTTAACCAAAATGTTGTTCTCATTAAGCATCTTCAATAATATTTGAACTATAACAATGTCAAGGTTGTATTGTGATTTTTGTCCAGGCAAAGCACTTAGTTCGTAATGAATTTCTTTTTTTGTGTTATGTATATACAAAAAATGTTAGTTAGGTAGATGTCATTGAAAGATTGAAAGTAAATGATATCGTTTTTGGTCTATGTGTATTTGACATGAGATGGCATGAAGGGCCATGGGTAGGTATATATAAAGAGGTAGAAGTGTAAGGGGTGAAAATGGTGAATTAAAATGCAAAGATTTTTGTGTGTATGTGTGAGGGAAGAAAACTCTTGAAACATTGAACCAAAGGATATAAAGAATATTTATTTTTTAATTAGAAAAATCTTGAAATATTGAACTAAATGAAACAAAAAATCAATATCTAATTTGTTCTTATCTCTGATATGACACTTGAAAATATTTCAATTCTCTTTGCATAGAATGCACCACATATCTTATGACCTACACTACACAGGTTATCAATACTATTATTGTTATTCATGGTTTCCTCACAAGCGTTTAATCAAATCATGTTAAGGCACAAAATTAAGAAATATTCATGCGTTAGTGCGAAATCTGTCAAATGCAAATCTAGCAACACTATTTGTTATTTTTTGTAAATATCCCAAACTAATATGAACGCACATGACCTTTTGCAATATGTAGTCATTTGATAACCACAAACCACAATGTTTAAAAAGTAATTCCAAAAAAATTATATTTGTGTCCCCATAAAGCTTTCAAATCTTCATCGTATATAGAAGACTCAATTTGAATTTTTTTTTTTTTTTTTGGTTGCAAAATAGGCCTGGACAAAATTTGTCCGACTTTGCTTCAATTATCATATCATTATAGCCGAATTTTGTGGTCTTATTTTTATGTGGCTTTCAGCAATTAAAATGAGGAAAAAATAATTCATTTCACATGCAAAATTAAAATCTAACCAATATTCAGAAAAATATTTACAAGCTAAGAAATGATAAAAGAAAAACAAAATTGAATAAACCACAGCCAAAAGCACTTATTAGCACTCCTGAAATAGATTGAAACAAAGACTTATTTATCTACAAATTGTGATGATCTGGACATAATTTTTGGCAATAAAACTAAGAACTTAAAATCGTAAATATAATCACGTTCCTAGTTATATTCACAAATCAGATCTTAAAGTTAATATAACCTACCTACTATCCTCAAAACACACCATCTGTAGACCCAACAATAATGAGCTCCAGGAGGCTTGCATGTATAACACATGTAACAGTTCCTTAATTTTGCACCATTTCAGAAATTAAGTATCTAGGAACACAAAGTTATATTTAGAGTAAAGTCTTAGTAATGCGTTCAACAATGACAACAATAGACTTTCTTATATATTGAAATATAGTAATGTAATACTTGCAATTGACTAATTTATCCAAAGGGGAAAAAAAGTAACTACACTTCACCAAAAATAAAAATAAAAAATAATGAAAACAGTAGGTAAGATGTTGCAATTGGGCCTTGGCTCAAGTGGTAGAGGGATGACCGATGAGATATCAGGTAGTACTTAGCTACAAATCTTGTTTAACAAACATATGCTGAGATGACCACTATTTTCCTTCCAGCATCAGTTTTTTAGTTCCAAGCTACCGCCTAGGATTCAAAGCAAATTCAAATTAATAAATTACAACATGCTTGACATGGGTTGAATAAGTTAGCTACAAAAGCTGGGACACCTGCAAGCATGTACGCCATGCACATATATTGAAACAAACATATCTGTTTATGAAATGTTCACATGTGAAGTCATTTAATCTTATTAGTAGAAGAAAGAAGCAATAAAAGATATTTCAAAATATACATGACAGTGATGACACTATTAGCTTACTGCGTCAACAAAACACATGCTCTCCAAACTGCAAACAACACGAACTCCAAGGTCTAGCAACACATGAAATGCCCCAACAAATTGGAAACTTTATATAGATGCAACATCAAGGTAAAGAGTAGCATCTTCAATGTGCTCTGATATCCAAAGACAAAGGTGAATAAATAATATTAAAATAGATCAACTAAATGTTGGACAAAAGTAATCACATGTCAAGTTAATTGTTGAAGTGGGCTTGCGTGTGGCTCGAATTGCCACAAGCCCATGTTTGTTTAAGTCGGTCATAGTTGACCGAATTCAACTAGGAATATAATTCCTAGTGATAGCCGACCTATATATATATATATATATTAGGTTTGTGTTGAACGACAATACATAGAGAGAATTAGAACAATTCCTAAAACCTAGTAGCAGCCGCATAAGAAGAAGAATAGCGTTTTCTTGTCTTGTGGGTGAGAGAGAGTGCTAGGGTGTAATTGGGATTTGAGTTTTTTGAGAGTGTTTTTTGTGCACTATTGTATCTCCCTATTTTTATAGTGAAATTTCTCCGTCGTCTCCGTGGAGGTAGGCAATTTGCCGAACCACGTAAATTCTTGTGTTCTTTGTGTGTGCTTGTTATTTAATTTCCGCTTATTTACTGTTATTGATTGGAGTCCTGGGGTGCTATCTGCACAACAAGTGGTATCAGAGCTAAGGTTAGGATTCAATCCTTTGAACACAGTAAAGATGTCAAGCACAAAGTATGATGTAGAGAAGTTTTGTGTCAAGGGAAATTTTTCTCTTTGGCAAAGGCGGATGAAGGATCTCCTAATTCAACAAGGAGTTCATAAGGCCTTGCTTGGGGAGGAGAAGAAACTGGAAACGATGAATGATGTAGAATGGGTAGAGATGGATGAGAAAGCAGCTAGCACTATTCGTCTCAACCTTGGTGATGAGGTCATTCACAACATCCTAGAAGCAAAGACCGCAAAGGAGGTTTGGGAAAAACTAGAGGGTCTTTATATGAGAAAGAATCTGACGAACAAGTTGTACGTGAAGAAGCAACTGTATAGTTTGCATATGAAGGAGGGTTCAGATCTGTTGGAGCATCTCAACATGTTTAACTTGTTGAACACCCAACTGTCAAGTTTTGGGGTGAATTATGAGGACGAAGATAAAGCATTACTCTTGTTAGCGTCACTTCCTACTTGTTTTGATCATCTAGTGACTACGTTGATGTACGGGAAAGAGACTATAGTACTCGATGAGGTGACTAGTGCTCTCTTGTCACACATAAAGATGAAGCAAGATGGTGATGGTTCTCAGGCTGATGGACTTATTGTAAAGTCTGAGTCAAGCAATAGAGGCAGAAGCAGGTCAAGAGGACGGAACTCCAACTGGAACAGATCACAGTCTAAATCACGTGCAAAGAAAGATGTAGAATGCTTTTATTGTCACAAGAAAGGGCACTACAAGAATCAGTGTAAAGAGTTGAAAGAGCATTTAGAGGAGAAGAAGAATGGAAAGAAACCCCTAGAATCAGCTAGTGTTGTTGAAGAAACATCAAATGACAGTGAAGTTGGTGCAGATTTACTTTCAGTTTCATCAAGTAACAACGTTCTATTGGAATCTTGGGTTTTAGATTCAGCATGCTCATATCATATGACTCCAAAGAAAGATTGGTTTGACACGTATAAGCCTTACAACGGTGGTCTGGTCCAAATGGGTAATGATGCTACATGCCCGGTTATTGGAATTGGTACCGTGAAGATCAAGATGTTTGATGGAGTTGTGAGAGTTCTTAGTAATGTCAGACATGTTCCAGATTTTAGAAAGAATTTAATTTCTTTAGGAGTATTGGATGATTTGGGCTATTCATACTCATCAAAGGGTGGAATCATGAAGATTAACAAAGGTGCTTTGATGGTGATGAAGGGACAGAAAGTAAGCACGCTTTACAGATTGATTGGGAACACAATTGTAGGAAGAGTTGTAGTCACCACTCCGGTAGAGTCCAGCATTGACGACACAAAATTATGGCATATGCGACTTGGCCATATTGGTGAACGTGATATGTTAGAGTTGTACAAGAGAAATTTACTAAAAGGGGTGAAGACATGCAAGCTAGACTTCTGCAAGTATTGTGTGTACGGGAAGCAGCATAGAGTCAGTTTCAAGACAGGCTCTCATACAAGCAAGGGTGTTCTTGACTACATTCATTTAGATGTTTGGGGTCCAGTATCAGTTTCTTCTCATAGTGGTGCTCGGTATTTTGTCAGTTTTATTGATGACTACTCTAGAAAGGTATGGATTTATTTTATGAAGCATAAGTCTGATGTGTTTGGCATATTTAAAAGGTGGAAAGCACAGGTTGAGAATCAGACTGGCAGGAAAATAAAATACCTTAGAACAGATAATGGACTAGAGTATAGAGATAAAGAATTCATAAGATTTTGTGAATTAGAAGGCATTACTCGTCACTTCACAGTTAAAGGAACTCCACAGCAGAATGGGGTTGCAGAGAAAATGAACAGAACCTTAGCAGAAAGAGCCAGATGCATGAGATTGAATGCAGGGTTGCCTAAGGTGTTCTGGGCAGAGACAGTTAACACAGCAAGCTTCATTATTAATAGATCTCCATCATCAGCCATAGATTTCAAGATTCCAGAAGAGGTTTGGTCAGGTAGACCAGTTGATTATTCGAGTCTAAAAATCTTTGGTTGTCCAGCTTATGTGCATGTGCAGAGTGGAGAGCGTTCTAAATTGGATTCGAAGTCAAGAAAATGCGTATTTCTTGGTTTTGAAAAAGGTGTTAAATGTCACAGGCTTTGGGATCCAATCTCAAAGAAAACGGTGACTAGCAGAGATATCATATTTATTGAAGCCTTTATGTTGAAACAGAATGAAGTAGAGACATGTGATGATAGTCCACAGGAGAAATTAACTGTTGAGGTGGAGTTTGACGAGAATAGTTCATCCAGTGATAAGGGTGATACTGAGATTGATCCACAGCAGCAACAAGAAGAGTCTTATTCAATTGCTAAAGGTAGAGAGAAGTGGGTTCACAAAGCACCACAGAGATATGGCTTTGAAGATATGGTTAGCTTTGCTCTCATAATTAGCAGTGGAGATCCATTGTCTTACAGGGATGTAGAAGAGATGGAGTCACTACAGGAGAATAAGATTTGGGAGTCATCTAGTATGTTGACAAAGACAGTTCCAACAGACAAGTTCAAGCACTGCTTGGACTTGATTGGTGTTTGCAGCTTGTAAGCCCTTAAGGGGCTAAGGTGGAGGTGATGGAGGAGTTTGCTCGTGTAGCTTGATCAATTCAAGCCAAGGTGGAGATTTGTTGAATTGGGCTTGCGTGTGGCTTGAATTGCCACAAGCCCATGTTTGTTTAAGTCGGTCATAGTTGACCGAATTCAACTAGGAATATAATTCCTAGTGATAGCCGACCTATATATATATATATATATATTAGGTTTGTGTTGAATGGCAATACATAGAGAGAATTATTCCTAAAACCTAGCAGCAGCCGCATAAGAAAAAGAATAGTGTTTTCTTGTCTTGTGGGTGAGAGAGAGTGCTAGGGTGTAATTGAGATTTAGGTTTTTTGAGAGTGTTTTTTGTGAACTATTATATCTCCCTATTTTTATAGTGAAATTTCTCCGTCGTCTCCGTAGAGGTAGGCAGTTTGCCGAACCACGTAAATTCTTGTGTTCTTTGTGTGTACTTGTTATTTAATTTCCGCTTATTTACTGTTATTGATTGGAGTCCTGGGGTGCTATATGCATAACATTAATACCGTCACTAAATTCAAAGAAATTGCAATATTGAACTCTACTCAGTGCCTCGCAAAGGGCACGTTGAGGTAGAGCAAGAGTGATAGAAAAATCGAAAACAAAAGTCAACACACTATATCATCTACCCGATGCCAATAAATGGTTTGAGAGGCAGAATGCTCAGATAATGTAAATGCCAACCTAAAACCAAAAACACTACCACGTTTAGAATAAAAAAACACTCCCACACTGTCACAATTCTACACTCCCACTTTTAGATTAAAAAAAACACTCCAATGCCACGGAAATACACTCCCACACATGGTTGTCAAAATCCCGATTTGGATCTTATGATCCTACAATTTTACAATCCCATCTGCCCAAAATGATTTGGATCTTTCAAAGATCTTTGCGATCGTTTAGGATCGGTAGGATCGTATGATTTTAACGATCTCAAACAATTGTGGTTTCTTATAATTTTCTTTAACTTGATGAAAGGCTTAGTTGGACCCAAATAAAAAATAACATCCTAATAGACTAAGTTTTGCTATTCTAATGTAGAGAGATAGAGTGTCAGTTAGACCCAAATGAAAAATAACATCCCAATAGTGTCACGTTTTGAGGTTTTTGGCTTCTTTATATGATGCTTACAAATGAATACAATGATGCATAGTAATTACATCAAATGGATGCAAATATTTGGTTTTTTATTTAAATTTTTTACTTTTTTATTTTATTTATTTTATTTTTTTATAAATGAATGTATAATTTATGTGATTATTTAAGATACCAATGTGTGTTTTTTTTCCCCTCAAATAATATAAGATCTTACAATTCATGATCCGATCTTACGATTTATGATCCTATCTACCTCCCACGATCTTATGTAGGATCCCGATTTAGACAACTTTGCTCCCACATATAGATTAAAAAGAAACACTCCCATCACAAATGAAAACCCAATCCCTAATTTAACTCGAATACCCCAAACTTAAAACATTTTTACCCAGATCCCTTAATCAAAATCAAATTTAACCCAAACACCTAAATCGACATCAATCCAACCAAATATAAGTATATAACCAAATCCATAAATTTTAACAATGAAAAAAAAAAAAAAACTTTACTATGGGGGTCACAAGAGTTTGATGGTGGTGGGAGATCGGACTTTGGTGGGCATACAGCTTAGTGAATTCCCTCTCTGTCCTAGCCTTTTTTTTTTTTTTTTTGGGTTGTACCAAAATGGTTCTCCCTCTTACAAACTCTATCTCTCTCCTTCTCTACCTCTAAATTTCAAGGGTTTTTTTTATTTTTATTTTTTATATTTAAAAAAAAAAACATTAAATGGTGTTTTAAAGTTGTGAAACATTATAATTTATCATTTTTTTACTTAAACGTGGCAGAATCTTAAATAGGTTTTTTTCGTACATAGCAGCACAGCCTTAATTGTAGGAAAAGATTTCTGCTATTATATATGATACGATATGATATGATATTGATTGATGATTGATTACCATACATCACTATATCAATTTTTAAGCATAATTTAAAGAGGTCAGAAACCTCAAAACATGACACTCTATTAGGATGTTATTTTTCATTTAGGTCTAATTGACACTTTATCTCTCTATCTTAAAATATCATAACTGAGTCTATTGGGATATTATTTTTCATTTGAGTCCAACTGAGTCTTTTGTCAAGTTAAAGAAGATTATGAGAAACCAGGATTGTTTGGGATCATCAGAATCATATGATCCTACGATCCTGAAATTTCGTAGAGATTCTACCAAAGATCCTTAAAAGATTCGGATCGTTTTGTGTAAGTGAGATTGTAAAATCGTAGGATCCAGAATGAAATTTTGACAACCATGCTTTGTGCCACTATGTAATCTTCCTAATATTTTTAGTGAAACTTTTTTCTTGTCGCTGCCTATGGACACTTTAAACCTTATATTGTTTTAAAAAAAAAAAAAAAAAAAAAAGCCTAAAAGTTAAACGAAATATAAGGAAAAATAAAAAAAGTACATGTCAAAAATAAGTTTTTATAGGTTTGTTTGAGACTAGCTTATAAGCTAGCTTTTTTCTTTTAGTTACAACTTTTAAAACCTTTTTTCTTTTAGTACAAGTATACTTTATCACACTTTCAGCAAAAAATTAAATAAGTTGTTCACAAAAATAAACAAAGCCAAGTCTTCAACTTTTGGTTGAAAAGTTTCTAAAGAAAAAACTTATGGTTGAAAAATTAAAGGAAAAAAAAAAAAAACCTTTATAGCATCCTTTTGTTTAGGACTTTATAATTTATAGAGGAAAATTTATTAAGTAGTTCGGGAGTACACTCCCCTCTCTCACATGAGGGTGGGCCCCATGGTGAGAGAGACCCACCTCTATATGAGAGGGAGAGAATATACTTCCGGAGTACCCAATAATAACACTTTATAGATGCACTCTCTTCTACATTAAGAAAGAGAGAGAGCGAAGTGGACTAGCATGCTATGCTCGTGTGTCTCAACATAAATGTAACAATATTAAATATTACGTTTTAACTTTAAAATATTATATAGAATTTCAATGATTGTTATCACATCATTAATAGACAAATTTTTGAAATCTAACTTGTGATGGATGTGATTGATTATTGTAAAAGTTCTTGTCATTTTTTTAGATCTCTAAATCAATTGAAATTGACATAATTGAACATCATACGTAGAATTGCAGAAGGGTGGTGGATTTTTTTAAGTTCACATGGGTTTTGAATGATGAATTTGGATTACGTTAAGATCTAAAGGAAACTATAAAAATTTGGAAAACTAGGACCATACTTGGCTATTCATTATAGAAATTCAAATGCAAATTTAGAGTTCAGTTGAAGAATACAAAATGAACTACCAATTGAAAAAGCAAAAAGCAAAAACATAACAAACTAGTTCAATGTCCAACTCTCCGACTAAAATGTCAATTGTCAAGAGATACAAATTAAACAAATCTCAATTCAGTCACAACTTTACATGGGATTGGCGCATTTACAAGAGCTGGGTCATTGTGGTGATGAAGCAAATGTTGGAGATAACAAGCAAAGTAATTGTAGTCATTACACAGCATTTCCAGCTACTGTCTCATCTGAACAGGATTCTTGTTTCTCTTCCAGACGGAGTCTTTTTGAGCATACCTGTGGCTTAGAATCACTACTATCGGTAACTATATGCTTGGATGACAGAGGTGAAGATGAATCAGATTTAGATTCAGCTGGGTGTGGAGGGGATGCACCAGCTGATGGAGAAGAAGGCTGCATTTCAGAATCTTGGTGTGGATTAGCCAGCGATGACAAGGTTGGAGGAGAAATTAAGGCAATGCCAGCTTTCTGTTGTTCCTCCAAGATCTTCTGCAAGTACCTTGCATGTTCCTCTATGCGTAACTGAAGGGCCCTTTGGACCTGTGTGAAGGAAAAATCTCAAAACAAAGAATAACATGTAGTATGTCTATGAACTGTCATATTGTTAAAACTTACGAGAGAAAAAAAAGCTAATTCTTCCTTGTTTTTGTTTTTGTATTTATATATACTAGTAAGTTACCCATGCGATACCTGGATAATTTTGTAATGTTTTATGTAAGATAGTTTTGGAGAATGTTGTATATGTATTATAGCATTATTGTTATAATTGCTGTTGTCACTTAATATAAAATACCAGTCCTCCTTCCTTAGTTCTAGTCAACTCATACAGGTTAGGATTAGATGAAACATCAATGTTAGAGCTAGGTAGATATCGTCAAAAGATGAAACATTGTTTTTGGCTTGTGTGTATTTGAGATGAGATGGCATGAAGGGCTATGGATAGGTACATATAAAGAGATAGAAGTGCAAGAGGTGAAAATGGTGAATTAAAATGCAAAGAATTTTGTGTGTATGTGTGAGAGATGAAAAGTCTTGAAACATTGAACTAAAGGATACGAAGAATATTTATTTTTAATTAGAAAAGTCTTGAAAATTGAACCAAATGAAATAAAAAGTTAATATTTAATTTGTGCTAATCTCTGATATGGCACTCGAGAATATTTCAATTTCATTTGCATAGAATGCGCTACTTGGCAAAACCTCATGCTTTCCCACATGAGGTCTATGCTTTTATATATATATCGATTTTTTGGCCTCTCTCTCTCTCTCTTAATAAGAAAAGAGAAATAAGATTAACAGAATAAAGAATGGACAAATGGAAAAATATCAATTTAAAAGATTAAGTGATGGAGAGTGAGAGAGTGGGATAGGACCAAAAGCTTAAATATAAGATTACTTAAGTGATGGAGAGCGAGAGAGTGGGATAGGATCAAAACTCAGAATGCCAGATTTGTAAACGAAGCATAAAACAAACCTCAAGCTGTTCATGCAGTTGTTTCTGAACTTCAATTTGCATGCGCAGAGCCTCAGTTATGTGCATGCTCCTAGGACAAAATAGAAAATTTCACAATTTTATTTTCAACAGAAGAAAAAAGGGAAAATATATATACTGCACACGCATATCAACACACAATACATATTAGGAAACAAAAATGAAAATAATATTGACCCTTTTCTACGTCCATCACTTTCATTGCTAGTTGAAGCTGCTTTCTTTTCTTCAGAGCTAGAAGCCTTCTTCTCTGGAAAAAAAGAGGACATGACAAAATGTAAACTATCTGCAAAAGAAAGTTTCTTGCCATATTCAAATGCAGTTGTATGCTTTTACATTCTCCTTGACAGCAATGCACTAGAGAGAGAGAGAGAGAGAGAGAGGGACTCTAATCCCCAAATACTCAAAAACAGACCATGGTACAGATCTCAGCATGTAGATAATGAACATAATGTTTCATTCAAGAAATAAAAAGTTTGAAAGATACATGTCATTGATACTAGTTGAGAGATATGAAAGAGTGGCATAATCAAGGATAAGGAATATTATATACACTGCATTATATGAAAATCTAGAATCAGAACCTTCAATGCATAAAATAAATAAATTTGCAAGAGAAAAGAGAATTCCCATGATTTGAAGAAGAAAACTGAGTTTCCACATGGATATTGTTTGTAAAACTAACCGCTGATAAAAGAAGAAATTAGAATTTAAAAAATTTAACAGAAAGAAAAACCTTAATATATGTTTATTATTGTTGTTGATATTAAGATCTTGGGTTTGTGAGAGTTGGAAATTAACTCCTAGGAACCTCTATGTGAGGGCTTGACACATGTAGGGATATCACTTTGACTCACAAGTTTAAGCTATCGGGTTAAGTCCAACAATGTTATGTTAACTACTTATTCCTGTCGCTACTATCTGCTGTGGGATTTAACCACTTAACAAACCACACCACTCACATGTAAATATTTAAACAAATCTCCCCCTTACATGTGAGTCATCTACCAAACCACATCAAGCTATATTCCTGGTTAGCCTCTTCTTTAAACAGACAACGTTTCTAAACAATCCAAGTGCTGCACGTCACCAAGGTATCATATCAAGGAAATGAGATTAAAAGCAATAAGGCTTGATTCTCCTCCAAAATTTTAGCCTTCATGCTTGAAAATAGAATAGTTAATCTATAAAAAGCATTAAAAGGATCTATATATCACTATGCTCTTCCAAGCATGTTTGATACAACTTTTTTCTCAAATGCAATTGATTTGTAAGAGATTTTGATTTACATATCTTCTCTGGAATTTTTCTGTAAATTTTATTTTATTTTTTTATTGGTAATTCACATATGCACCTGGTGGGTCTTGGATCCTTGACGTCACCCGTCATTCCATTATTGTGGGAGAAGGAAGTGCTAGTTGAGCTACTGCTAATTGGCTACGTTTTCTATAATTCTTGGAGATAAAGTTAAATTCAACACATTACACTTTAAGTGCAAGACTGATAGATAATGCTCCTTAGTTTCTTTTCAAGTTCTTCTCATTCAATATCAAACTTAGTGGTCAGCTTCTTTGATCTTCCTTGCAATGCCCTAATCAATCCTTACTCAACAAAAGATATCTTCGACAGTAGTGACCAAAATTTTTTTGTTAACGGGCCAAAGCTATTTATATCCAAAGTTTTAAATCCAATATATGTACCTAGGGTTTCATGTGTGTATACGTATATATATAAATAGTCAAGATCAAGTTAGAAATGATGTAAGTCTTCATCAATTGTTACACTAAAAATCATTTTTTATTAGATTAATATTTTAAGACTTCCCCTATTGGAATATGGTCTCTTTGTTCCTAACAACACACACACACACACACACACACCCCAAATTTCTTGTTAATTGAATGTTGTCTGTTATACGATCCATAATTCATCTTGTGTATAATATTAAAGTACAAAAACTTTAAATTTAAATATTTTGTAGATAAGATAATTATTGTCCTTTGATCTTGTAGATATATTTCAAGAATAAAAAGTAGGAGAAAATGTGACCCAATAGTGGCTCTACTAGAAAACACACTCAGTGTAACATTGGCAAATGTTACACTCGGTGTAACTTTGGCAAATGTTACACTCGGTGTAACTTGAGCTCAACCTATGTGCATATGTATATATACACATATATATTGTATAAAATATTTGTAGTCAAAGTCTAGATCACATACAAGAGGCAATGTCAATTTTCTTAGGTATAAGTCTTGGGCCTTTAGAGCAACCAAAATTTAAAATTTTGACATTTGGGATAAATGATTATGCGCTAACTTCTATATTTTCACCACTTTTTCTTTCAAAATATGCATTAGTGGTGGAACCATTAGGGCATTAATAGTTTTAGATATTATGAAAGATATAAATCAACTCCTTTTAGGAAGTTTACATTATAACATCACTTAAACATGTATGAACCAAAATCAGAGAAATATAATAAATAAATAAAAAGAAAGATAGAACATCAAAGCAAAACACCAACAGAGCAACAAGCATCAAGAGAAAAATTCGAGTGCAAACATCTACAACAGTACGAAAGATAAAAACACTAGTATAGAAATATAAAGATATAAAAACTAATCATTCTAAGAAAGTCTAAACAAGATGGCAAACTTCCCATCCCAATGAAAGAAAAAGGTAAAGGGTTTTAGTTATACATAGGGAAATGTTTCTCTACTTCTTAGGACACCTATTCTATATGCTCTTTGTTCTAATAAAGTAGAAGTGGCAGAAGAAAGTAAAGGTGGTCTGAAACAAAATGTTTGGGCATTCAAATAAGTGGTAGTTGAGAATTTAAGAAAATCTCAAGGAGGGCCATTAGGTAAAGCTACATACAATTGATATGTTCTTAGGAAAATAGGGGGAAAATCTTCAAAACCAGGCAAGGCCATGGCCCGAAAATGGACCATTTATTTATAGTGCTTTGCCAAAACTAAAATTAATTTCCCATAATAGGGCTCTGCCTTTAACTTTGTGCTTGCTATTTCGAAATCCATGACTAATTGTTGTTATGTCAATTATTCGGATCTGGGATTTGGGAGAGCTTGATCCAACATGTTGAGATATTACCTTAACTCAGAAGCTTAAGCTAGTGGGCTGGGTCCAGCAATGGTACTTAACCAATAACACCACTTGCACATTATTATTTCAAAAAATATTATTACTATTTTTTTTTCTTATGGTAAATGAAAACCCTAGTGTGCTATTATTATTATTTTTTGTAAGTACATATTTCATTAACGATAAAGGAAGAGAGGGCATAGCCTTGTACACTGGAGGTGTACAACAGGTACACCATCATCAAGAGTTTAAGTACAAATATCAAGCATCTTAAGAAACAAGAGACAAGGAGACTGGAACATTATATGGTGAAGAAAAGTGGGTCTAGACATGAATAATGTGTGTGTGCATGTGAATATATTTCTCATCTACTGCTATAATAGTTGGTATCACTCCAAAGAGTTTTGCTGGTAAAACAGGGTGCAAGCTGCTGAAACCTTTATTTTCTTGATGTGTAAGTTACATATGCACCTTACAGGGTCTTGAACCCTCAATATCACCCTCTTCTCTATTCTTACAAGGGAAGTGGTGACATTTGAACTAGAGCTCATTGACAAAATAAGCTGCTAAGAATAAATAGATCTAGATGCTTATATTGAAATGATTTGATCATTTCTGAAAGATGATTATAATATTGATGAACATAAGCATCACTCTATTTCCATTTTACATTCCTTTACCTTCTTTTTTCTCAGGCATATACTTGGCAAGTCGGTATTTCTGCATAGACATAAAATAACACAGGCTTAATATGACTTGTAGCCTATTGAACATTTAAACTTAATTCAGCAGATACATGTAAATGCAAGTAAGTACCTGTAAGTGGCTTTTCACATGATAGATGGTCAAACCTTCAACATTCATAAGCTTCAATACACCCTTTGGAGTAGCCTCTACATTTCAAATCAAACAAATCAGGCTCGTACGTAACAGAAAGACAATAGGACTTTCAAATTATTCATAACAGTTGATAAGATTGAAAATTCTTCACTTACTAAAAAAAAAAGATACTTCTGTGAAAACAAAACCAAAGAAAAAAAAAAAAATCAGCCCCATTTGTATCATAGAATAGAACAAGTAGCTAGCTTACTTTCGGCCCCATCAAGCTTGCTGACAGCCTCCACAAAACGCTCATGCAGCTCAGGTGTCCATCTCATTCTTGGCTTGTGCAGAGTGGCTGATCCAGGAGATGGCTGACTTGAAAGATCATCAAGAGCTTCCACCACAGAGTGAGAACTTTGATTGCATGTCAATTCTATGGCTGGTTTTGATGGAGCTTGTGGTGTTTCATAAATTTCCTAGATGAAAGACAACAGCCAAAGCAAATACTAGTAAGTAGAAGAATATGCAGCAGTCCCAAAAGGCACATACATATGAGCATTGATGCACAAATAAATTCATTCCCCCTCCCCCCTCCCCCCTCCCTGAGATTTTATATTTGACTCAAAAAGAAAAACCGTATTTCATTCATTCCGTTCTTTTGAACTGTAATTAAAGTTTGTTGATAATGCCAAAAGTTAAATTAAATGAATATCAAGTCATATTGGATTCAGCACCATTTACTATTGTCCTTACCCTCTACATGGTGCTATAGTATAAAATAAAGTTTCGAAAAACTGAAACTTAATTAAAATTTAAATAGAGATGGTCACAAGATACTTACATCAAGCCTGGGATTTTCTCCATGGTCAGTGATAGCCATGTCAAGTTCATCAGACAAAAACTGTAGCTCCAATTGCTCTGTTAGTGCTAGACTGTCGCTTGCACAACTTACACCATGAAGTTCATCAGAAGCATCTCCAGGAAAATTAAGAAAGTCTTTCATAAGAGCGTCTGAATGCTCCTCATCATATTGATTGTCTATATCCCCACTGAAAAGCAATGGAGCTTTTGAATCAACAGCAGAAATGGACTGGTTATAGGATGGAGGATGTGGAAGAAATGGGAGATTTCCAAGTTGCCGATGGGTTTCAGAGCTTGATGAAGAAGACTGGTATAAGCTGGTACAGAACACAGATGCACGTGAAAATGTGCTCTTAGAATTTTGGACATAAGAACCAGGAGACAGGGGACTATTTGATAAAGATTTCAAACAATGCTTTTGAGGATGGACAGTAGATGCTCGGGTATGAGTAGGATAACTAAAAGATTCAGTATGAATGAAAGGCAATGGATGTGAAGATGAACATTCACTAGCTGATAAACTATTGCCTTCGGATTCAATGGTAAAAAAATTATGTACTGGGGAGAGGGTAGCATAATATGGCTGTTTGACTCCTCTGGTGGCCTCACTTTGTTCGGACGATATGATACTATTGTGATTCATAGTCTTAGATGGCAGCCGAACCCTCATCCACCTACGAAATCGATAAATGCAGTATGGCACAACTCTATAAAAAGCTTAAAATTTAAAAGTGAATTTGAGATACAAGGCTTACAATTGAAGGCTTCATTGGGTTGAATAAACAAGATATATAGGTGCATTACAAAGAAACGTCATATGGTCAAAGCAGAAACAAGAAGTCACACAAGTCTACATCTCTATTTTTTCTTTTTGCCTCCAAAGATGAAACAAGAAGTCACATCTCAATGATAAGAATCTGCTACAGTTCTTCTTTTAATAGAGTAACTTGGTATTCCCATGATATTTGCTTATTTAGACAACTAAATTGAATGGCAGGGAGTGATCAACCCACAATGTAAACCACCGAATTGAAAGCCAAAGAAACCATGTCAAATCCAATTCATCAACTAATGGGTACGAAGAAACATGTCCAAGACCTGCAAAAGAGACCACCAGTTGAGTGATCAGCCATATGCCATCTGGTAAGTCCAGAGGAAACCATGTTATAATAAAATCCGTCCAATTAGTCTTAAAAGCTTACGTCATGAAAAGGTGGGGACTGCAGATTAATCATGTTCCACATACTATCAATCTCATGGTTAATAAATTGGTTAAAGAAAAAGAATGGATAAAAACAAAATCACTGGAGCAATCAGTATAATTTGCTCAGCTACAAGTTAGCAGTTTCAATAGCAGACCACCATAAGAACCCCTTCTTGGCCCCAAAAGGATTGCAAACTTTCTTCTTCCGAATAAAAGAAAATTAGACCATTGAGGTTGAAGTTTATCAATCAATTCATTGGTTAAAAATTTTAAACACATATATAAACAAAGCAACCAACTTGAACATTAATCTTAAACTATCAGACCAACGGTGAAATGTTTATGTTTCCCAATTAAAAAGCTTGGAAGATCAAATTTTTATATAGGCATTTAGTGAACCCAACTCCCCAGATACAGTCTTCAGTCCACTGATGTAGAAAGCATAATTAAAACCCCTTTTAATTCAACAACCCCAGAACAAAGTAACTGGAATCAGAGAAAATACATTGACCCAGAAGCCAGAAAAGAGGGGAAATTTTGAATAAAAGAAAGTCACCCCCATCCCCCTTAACATGATAACAACACCTTCAAAAAAAAGAGAGAGCTACATTTCACAAACACAAAGAATAATTAGACGAAGACATACATAAAAAGAAAGGAAGAAGAAAGATTTATAATAGAGGAAGAAGAATTTGAAGTTTAATACCAAGTCAAAGAATTTGAAAGAGTAACCTGACATGGAGAGTGGAAATTGTCCTTGAGAAAAGAAAAGACTGACCTGGATGATAATTATTATTATGTAGTGCAGCAGAACACAGAACACAGACTACAGATCTTGTTCTTCAAAAAGTCCATAGAGAGTTAGAGATAAATGTCGTCGACTCGGTTTGTATGATTGGTTTGATGAGAAAGAAAGCCACAGGAGCACTATGAATGTATTTTTTGTAATGTGGCTGCTGCAGGCTGCAGCTTAACTTCGAATCTAAACGTCTGAATCCAAACATAACAATAATAGAGGATTCCAGAATCCCATAAATATCATACATATAATAATAGTACTACTATTGTATTTGAATAAAGTTTAATGTAAATGTTTTTTTTTTTTTTTTTTTTTTGAGAAACAAATGTAAATGTTTTAATGCTCTTGGGATAATAATTTTTATTTATTTAATAATATTATGGAAGATGTAAAAGCAGCTTCAAATGATTATTGTTGGTTTCTGGCCTCACACTCTATACACTATGGTTTTACTGATCTTTGCCTCTTCTTCGCCTCTGGTTGCTCCAAATGATTATGTTCTAAGCAATATAATAATAATAAAATATAATGGCTGATGAGATCTCTATACGCGCTTTGTTGGGTGAGGTTAACCACGTTCCGGTTGGTCCTTATGGCAGTTTTTCTTTTTGGGAAATTTTCATTTTTCACAAAATACTTCACAAATTTGTCTCATGATATCATTTCCTAAGATAATTTTTCATTTATGTAGGACAATAGAATACCAATTTTTTATTTATTTATTTATTTTTATATTCTATAACTTCTTCGGTTAGAGTTGCCTCATGGTGTGATTTTTTTTATAGAGCTTCATATTAGGGGTGTGCAAAAAACCGAAGAACCTAAAAAACCGCTTCAAACCGACCGAACCGTTGCAAAAATTTCAGTTCGGTTTCGGTTTTTTATATAATAAAACCAAAAATTTCGGTTCGGTTTTTGGTTGCAAATTTTAATGCATCGAACCAACCGAACCGAACCGATATATATATATATATATATTTATGTAATACTTAGTCACGTTGGAGTTTGTAGCTTAGTGGTATGATGTGGCTGTAATGACTAAGTGTTCTCTTGTTCGAGCCTTCGCGTAAACCTTTTTGAGTTTTTTAGTTTTTTAAAACCATTAAAAGTTAAAAACCCTAGCATCTTATATTTATAGGTTCTGCCCTTTTCTTTTTAGCCGCCCCTCCTCCATTTTTTTCTCTCTCACCATTTTTTCTCTCTCACCTGGAAATAGAGCATTTTATTCCTTTCTCTTCTCCTCAGCGCCGACCACCTCCCCAATGTTGCTATTGGTTTTTTCTTCTCTGTTTCTTCTTGATTTTGTTTCTCTCATTCCAAAACCACCCATGTTCTTCTCTTTTTCTTGTTGGTTTTTTTCTCCTCTTCAAATGTGTTGGCCCGGTGAGGAGTCCAGTCTTTGATGGCGTCGCTGGCAATATCCACGAGCCACGCTGGCCAACCTTGCTGGTTCCTAACCATGCAAGGTTTGACTCTCTTTAATTTCTCCATAATTTCATCTCTCTTTTTTATATTCTGGGTTTGTGTTTTTTTTTTTTTAGATCTTCAATTCTGGGTTTGTTTAATATTAAATCAATGCCATTTTTTCAATTTTTATGTGCAAATAAAGTTAGGGTTGTGAAAAAACCCATATGCTTGGTTGTTTATATTCTGAGTTTATTTATTTTCTCAATTTCCTCTCTTTTTTATATTTTAGGTTTTTTTTTTCTTTGTTTGATTTCTTGGAAAATAAATGATGAAGAAACCGAAAAAACAACCGAAACCGACCGAAACCGAAATCCAACCGAAACCGATGGTTTTTCAACTATTTCGGTCGGTTTCGGTTGAGAATTTCACCAACCGAAAATTTCGGTTTCGGTTGTCCAACACGTAGAAAACCGACCGAAATCGAACCGACACACCCCTACTTCATATTATTTGTAGTTATTTGTTGTGACATGAGCGAAAATCGAACCATAAGGCAATTTGAAAAGAAAGTAATTGGTCCTTTAAAGTTTAGTTTGACCAATTAATAAAAGTGTAGCTCATGGTACATCTTATCCCCCACCCCACCCCTTTTGTAAAAGTTAACTTCAATACAACAATCATGATTTCAAAAACCGGACTGAGGACCATAGACACTGCGTTTTGTATTCCTTACAACTTAGACCCCTGTTCCCCAATAAGGTTGGTTTAGAGCCCAATCAGATGAAATTTGACTCGACAAAAGTGTTTATGGAAAATGTAACTTATTTTCGGAACAAATAAACTATTCTTGGAAAAGAAAGGCCACGGAAACCCTAGGTAATGTGTACGCATATGCGTGTATGGGTACGCATGCTCAAGCTCTGCGTACGCATGCTAGGGTTCCAGAAACTATGTAAGACAAGTTTTCTGCATTTAAAACTTGGTTTGGAACGAATCCCACATTGTTTAGGAGCCACCCCAAACCCTTATTTTTCAACTATATAAAGCCATAAAATGTATTTTTTCAAAGAGGATGGATTCCAGTGGTAAAACACACAATATTCATTAGAAAATAATGAATCAAAGAGAGAGTTTTTCACGAACATCCTCAAGTCAAGTTTTATTTGATTAAGACATTTTTTGGTCTTGATCTAGTTTTTTTAAACTCATTTTGAATTGGTTGTGATTAGATTGACTGATGGGAACGGTTAAAATCAAGCTCTAAAGAGTTTCAGTGTTGAGATAAAGTTTCTAACTCTGGCTCTTCGCTTTTCTTTGATTTTCTTTGTTTCTTTATGTTTTATATGTGTTTATGTGCTTATAATATGTTCGTTTAGTCTAGATTTACTTTATGTTTGTATTCTAAGCATGTTAGGTTGTTAGTTTCTTTGTTTTAGTGTTTTTGTTTTGCAGTTTCTGGGTTAGGATTCCATACAAATGGGTTGCGTACGCATTCCCTATGTATGCGCACGCATACTCTTGCCCAAAAACCCCCCAATTCACTCCTGTTTGCTTTTCTTTTGTTTTATTTACATGTTTTACCTTTTGTTTAACCTGTTTTGCCTGTCCTTGAGTCTCTGTCTCTCTGTTTTATTTTGTTTTGTTGTTGTTTCTTCTCTTTGATGTTTATTAGGGTTTTAGATTGCTTGAATATCATGAACATGCATTTAAATATGATCATGCATTGATACATGGGTGCTGTGATGTAGTGAGGTAAGTCATGCATAATACTATGAACATGCATTTGGTTCGGTTGATGAATATGATATGGTTGATATGCTTGGTTGAATCCCTTGGATCCTAGGAGGACCATGACGGAGGGTGTAAATGGAGTCGCCACCTAGTTTATGTCTAGGAACCAATATAACGCCCTTTTTGCGGAAGGATTGATTTTTACTAGAGCACATGTTTAGAGTTTAGGTATGGGGATAGGAAGGTGTTAGGCACCCAAACTCACTTGACCCGTGGGTTGGCTTCCACTCATTATATTCCACATCATAATCCCATTAAAGGCACACTCAATATTGTTATTCTAAATCACACACACTCTGACATGCATCTAAGACATACAAACATGGTATGATTATCCCAAACCTAATCATTCATCTATCATGGCATTGAGCAAACATATCCAAGGGCAGAAACACCATAAGATAGAGTCAAACAAACATGTTACTACATCTAAACAATCAAAGACATGGCATTCAACCAAACATGTTCATGTTAATCAAACAAAACAAGGCCATATTCAAATCAATGCATGTTCATGTAAATGCATGACTTACCTTACTTACCTCATTGCATCACATCCCATATGCATCAATGCATGTTCTGATGGTTATAAAGATAAATGCAGCGGAAAATAAGTTTTAAAACGGATCTACTTCAATTGATATTGATAACATGCACAAAGTAAATTTCAGAATTAGAGAACAAGAGATCGTACCTTGAAGCGGTGAATTTCAAAACCTGAAGATTGAAGCACTTGGAACAACTTTTAATCTTCACTCCAATTCCACTAACGCCCAAGATGTGTGGTCTCTCGATTGGTAACAAAAAGATGACCAAAGAGTGACTTACACTCTCATACACACCACCTTTCAATGATGTTTTTCACACTCATACATTTCTGTACGTTTTTCCCTTTGTATCTAACCAATTTATCTAATTGGGCTGGCCTCTTGGGCCTTTCCAATTGGGCTTAAGTGTGTGGCTTGGAGTGGGACCAAAAGGGACCAATAAGACACTAGCTCCAATGGGCCTTGGGCTTTTCTGTCAACTCTTGACAAGCCCAAAGTTACCATTAACTATTTTTAATACCACTATATAAAAATAGTTGCACTCTAGGTCTTATCTATAAATTATATCCCAAGACTTTATTATACATGCAACCCCTTCATAAAATATTCGTAGTAATACAAAGTCATAAATGTAGACTGCCACTTTGTAAATTACTACATCTTAATCCTTGAGTACCCGGTTTAATCCTTTAATGTTATTCATTATATATTTATGAAATCCAATTCCATAAATATATACTTTAGTCTTACTAAAGTGGTTAGGCCTAACTCTCTGAATAACAAACCCATTAAACTTATCTCAAGGGAATACTTTATATCTCTGTTAAGAGACTATGAATTCCATCTTGAGAATACATGTTCCATCAACACTAAATGTGGCTGCCCAACATACTGAGGTTTTGACCATTACTATAGATCTCACTCCTGATATAACAAAGCAACCTACATCTCATGATCAGGTTCATTATTCTCTCAGGATTAAGAGTTCATGCAAATACAAGTCGTGAGATTTATTATTCATATGACAGTCTTTAAGAGAATAATAAATCTCACAGCGGTCCAGTTCAATATGTCTTAACTCTTAAAACATATTAACACATCAACTAGAAGTCTCCACTTCCATGATCAAGACAAATCATCGTAGTTGATATGTTATAGTCTTCGTAGATGAAATGCCCAATTTCATCACCGACTACGAACTATAATTCTGAGTTTACAAAGAACTTGTGATTTATATCTTCTGTGACTCTTCACATAAATCACATACTATGCATCTCATGGACTATATGATAATGTCTTAATATTCATGTTACCATTATTTCAGATAATAATAAAACAAATTTATTAAACATAATATTAAGTCATACATAATGTCAAACACGATGTCACACTTAATATCATACATAGCATCTTACAATAGGATTCAAGGGCACCAATCCTAACATGTTCATATTCATATGCATGTTCATAGTAAACAAAAAAATCAAAACCCTACTAGCATCAAAGAAACAAACAAACTAAGCAAAGCAAAGCATGGAAGCAGAGACTTATAAGCATGGATACCAACTTAGGACAGAAACATATTACATAAATAAAACAAGGAAACGGAAGCAATAAGGCTCGGATTAGGGCTTCTAGACACGAGCATGTGTGCGCAGTCCAATTGTATGCGTATGCATGCAGTAAGCATGCGCATGCATACATGCCCTAAACCCTAACCCAGAAAATAGGAATACTAAATAAGCAGAAGCTAAAACCTAACAATCTAACATGCTAAAAACAAAAAAGCAAGGTCGCCCTCTTTGCTATGATTGCCTGGGCTGTATGGGAGTGTCAAAATAGACTACGGGAGCGTCAGTCTGTATGGGATGTTGGGGTTGTGCTGGATCGAGCGTCAGAGTTATTGTAGGAATTTCACGATGTGCATAAGAAGTATCCGAGGATGAGTCTGCCCAGTGAGATTGTCAAATGGTCTCCTTCAGTTTAGGGTCTTTATAAAATTAACTTTGATGGGGCTATCTTTGAGGACCAAGCTTGTGTTGGGTTGGGTGTGGTGATTAGGGACTCAATAGGTTTGATTATTGGTGCTCTCAGTCAAAAGATTAGACTCCCAAGCTTTGTGGTGATGGTGGAGGCCCTAGTTGCTAGTTGGGCCATTTCCTTTGCTAGAGAGATTATCATCCTTCGAGTTGTGGTGGAAGGTGGCTCTCTGCAAGTTATCAAGGCCATCAATAATACAAAACCCTCTAAGGCTTCTTTCAAGCATATCATTGATGAGATTAAACTGTTGTCTTCTTTTTTGCCATGTTGTAGTTTTGTTCATGTTAGGCGTGAGGGTAATAAGTTAGCCCATGCCCTTGCGTGTAGAGCAGTTTTATCTGTTGATATTGATGTGTGGTTGGAAGACCTACCACCTGATTTGGATGATGTTTTTCATTTTGATTTACTTTAATAAACTTTCCTTACCGGTTTCTCCCAAAAAAAAAAAAAAAAGAAGCAAAATAAACCTACACTAAACAGGCATGTCAAAGCACGTATAAAGCAAATAAAACATATAAAACAAGAATTAAAACAAGGCGAAAACAAAGATGAAGCTAGAACTTTTACCTAAAAAAAAAAAAGTCTTCTTAGCTTGATTTTGACCATTCCCCTCAATCAATCTAGTCACAACCAAACCAAAATCAGTTAGTAGACCTTTGAAACTCGAAGATCAAGACCGAAATAGGTCTCAATATTTGGCTTGAGTATGTTTTATGAAAAACTCCTTCTTTGATTCAATATTTTTTAGTGAATCTTATGTGTTTTACCACCAGAATTCGTCCTCCTTTTGAAAGTCTACCATTTCAAGCTTTTTATAGTTGAAAATAAGGGTTTGGGGTGGCTTCCAAATGATGTGAGATTCATTCTAAACCAAGTTTTAATGCAGAAAACCTTTCCTTTTTGTTTTTTGGAACCCTTGCATGGGCACACATGGCTGTGAATGTGTACGCATGCATGAAGCATGCGTACACAGAGCTTGAGCATGTGTGCGCATACACGTGTATGTGTACGCATGCCCTAGGGTTTCCGTGGTCTTTATTTCCAAAAGAAAAAAAAAGCTTATTTAGTCCAAAAAGAGTTATATTTTTCCAAAAACACTTCCTTAAGTCAATGTCTATCTGATTGGGCCCTAAACCAACATTGGACTTTTGAATTCCAACATTATTAGGGAACGGGGGCTCGAGTCATAAGGAGTACAAAATGCGGTATCTACAGGATGATTATGCCATGTTGATTGCTTTAAATGCATGCTAAAGTGTGTGTGTGAGTTAGAATAACATGTTAAATATTCCTTTAATGAGATTAAGACTTGGAACACAATGAGTGGAAGCCGATCCATAGGTCTGGTGGGGTTGGGTGCCTAACATCTTCCCATCCCCATACCTAAACTCTGGACATGTGCTATGGTAAAGATTAGTCTTTCCACGAAAGGGCGCTATATTCATGGTTCCTAAACCTAAACTAGGTAGCGATTCCATTTACACCCTTCGCCATGGTCCACCCTTGGCCAAGGTGTACTTCCCAAACGAAAGTGGAGAGGTTGACCTCCCATGTCGCAGGTGCTTGTGCCCACAATGGCGACTCCATTAGGGATAGAGAGTTTGAATCCAATGTGTTCCATTTCTTAATTTTGATAAAGGCTCGTTTAATATTGTTTGTAGACTTTCACTTGGTTCTTTTTTCCCTTTGCCGTGGTTGGTGATGAGTGGGAAGGTGGAGGCTCCATTCGAGCCAAAATCTTCCAAAGTTCATCCCACCAACTCACAATCCGTGCCATTGCCTATGATGGGCTTTGAGTACATTAACGATTTGCCACCAATCCATTATGGTCCATTTAGGCCTAAGGTTGGAATCATGGCCCACCTAGTTGTGAGTGACCTATTGATCTATTGCTTTAGCTTTAAGAAGCTTACCCACACTTAAAGAGGTCCTAGATCGTATCAAAATAGGATACCTTTTATATCTCTTGTTTGTTCAACCATATATCTTGTGTTCACCTAGTTCTAAAGGACAAATAACAAGTGTAAAACATCAAAGGATGACCTAAAAGTTATGGCATACCTTAAGACATTGGGATGAAAAGAAAAGAAGTTCTCACATATAAGAGGCTTATCTCAAAATCCAAAGGAATGTTTTAACTTGAAAGGTTTATAGGATCATAGCCTAGTTGCTGTCATAAGCCTAAATTCAAAGGCCTCTTGAAAAGGAAAGCCTTAGGCTTAAGGTAATAAATATGCTATGGACCTAGCATTCAAGATCCTACAAAGTCAATATGAATCACCCTAATCTTGGGCCTCTTTGTTGCATATAAAGGCTTAAAATGATGAGAGATTCATGGGCTTTGAGAGGAAGGCCACTATATATTCTAGCTAGAAGGCTACTTCAAATTTTTTTTGACAATGAATATAAGAAAAGAAGAGCCTAAAGGTGATGAATACATTGTTGGCCCATATTTGAGACAAATGGTTGAAAATCTATAGGCACATTCTAATGAAAGCCCATGAGTATAAGTTGAGAGCTTTATTGTAAATGGACCAAGCCTATATGAAACAAGGGGCATGGTTCATTAGAGGAAAGGGAGTGATTTTGTAATTGGGCATTCATTAAAATGAACTTAAAGACTTTCTAAGAGCATCTAAATAAAAGAAAATTTTGTTAAGGGATGCGTGTTTATACTTTTGATGGCTTCTTCCAGATTTTCCACGTACTATGATGTTTGGTTACACACCTCAAGAGAAGGATGATCATGTGATGATTGAAGGAGTGGTTCACTTGCTTTTCTCGGTGCTGAAGAACATTCCTGGACCATGGACTTTCACAAGGAGTCATGTCAATGACTTTTCTAAAGTAGGAAGTGTGGGATCTTAGGAAGATCATGATTGGGACAATTCAAATCATCCTCACTCGTATTTTGATTGAATAAGACACCATCTCACCTCCCGACAAGGGATGGTACTTTGTTTTGGTCCCCATCCATGGTAGGAAAGATAAGATCATCAATCTCTAATTCACCCATGATAGCAGCAAATTCCTCAATAGTAGGGCATAGTTCTCTTTCGTTAAAGCAGAATACATGCTGGGAAGGAACCTAATAGTTGGTAGCAGCACAGAGAAGATGCTCATCCACCCTAATTTGATGGTAAAGGAAGATGCAAGAAAGGCCATAGGGAGCAACAAAATGCTTGAAATCGGGATCTAACTTCCTAATCCAAGTGGAGACATCAAGAGGAGACTTTTCTACCATTGGGAGACCTCAAAAAAGTGTTCTTTGGGTTGGAAATACGTTGGTTAGGGTTTTGGACCCAAATGGCTACTTTTATACCTAAGTAAGTCGGCTAGGGTTTTTCTGATTCGTGGTCAACGTGCACAGAGTCAACCCTGCATACGCAAAGTCAAAGCTGCGTACGAAGGCTCATCTCCACGTACGCAAGGCTTTTGGCAGAAGCCCCTGTTTCACTATTTTGAGTTGAGTTTTTTTCACACCCAAGAATTCCTAGGGTTCTTGTGACCTAAAAAATCATTCAAGACATATCCCAAGCAAGATTGCAAGCATCAAAGAAGCAAAGATTGTATAGAAACATACAATTTATCATTGTACTTGTAAATTAAGTGCTAAGTTCCAATCAAAAGCATGAATGTAAAAGATGTTCTTAATACAATCCTTTGTCTCAAACTTAATCCAAAAGTTTTCCAAGTGAAATGAAAAATGTTAAAAGCAAAAGAAAAAAAAAAAAAAACTGTGGTGTGTGTGTGTATGCTATGATTGTAGGTAATCAACAGTGCTACCTCTTCCTTAGGGGTCGCCTCTTCCTTGAAAGAAGAAGGATTAGTGACAGAAATAAGAAAATAAATGGCAAAAAAGAAAGAAAAAAAGAAGAAGAAAGGACTCATTGCTCGAGTGTTGGGGGGGAAAGGATAGCCCATGACATTGGGATTACGGGGCGTGACACACTCCCGAGCAAAGCCATCCTAGCCACAGGCATAGACTTTCCAAAGGATGTGTGGAGGATCAATGGGCTCACCAGCAGCAGGTCCCCCTTATTACAATTCCCCACATTAGTAGTCATGACAAGCGAAGAAAAAAAGAGAAGAAAAACAAGAGTTTGAGCATATACCTGAACAGTAAGAGAAGGCATAAGACGAGTGATATTGAACTCGTCATAATCCAACCCTTCAAGAAGCAGTTCCACGTAAGAAGTACCGCTCCCCCATAAGTTGTACTCAGCATCGGTCATGGAATGTGGGGCAAGCATGAACTCAGGAGGGTCCCTCGTAATCTGTGGGTCATCCATACCCACCAACTTCCACTGCACCCTCTCCGCTAAGTATAACGCCCTCAAGCTCGCTCCTTCAAAAGGTCGAGTGATCTCTGAAGCAATGAGAGCGGCAGGCTCTAAGTCTCGAGAAGTAGGAAGGGGCTGGCCAGCCAATGGGGTCCAGTTGACCTATAAATACATGAGGTTAGAAGAAAGACATCCTAAGAAGAATGCATGAAGAAGCATGAGAAACAAGAACTACTAAACTTACCTTATCAAAAGTCAACCCAGCAAGGTGGGCCCTTACTTGGTGGAAGTTGTTCAGAACTAGGTCGGTGCTCGGAGTTATAAGGCCATACCTAACCACCTATTGCTACAAAAAGAAGCACAAACCACAAGTTGGATGCAAGATAACAGATGTAAGATGACAGTTTTCAAGGCAATATAGTTTGCAAGACTACGAGCCACAAGTAAAGGTGAAAGAGTAAAATGAGAGTTGACCTCAAGGAGCTTCCAAGGCCCCACAAGCTGCCGCAAAGTGCCCTGGCTGAGAGTGTTGAGGGTGGAGTAAAGGTAAGCAAGACATGCTTGCCCCCAATTGGCCTTTTATGCCTCCCCAAAATCCTAGAAGAGGGTTAGCCACCCCAAAGACACCGTTTGCTCACCATTGGCAAAGAGGTAGGCCCCCATCAAGTGGGGAAGGGAAGCCCTAACCATGCAGACACATTCCTCCGTGGTCCTTTATGGGAGGGACATGTAATCTAACACTTGGTTGATATAGTGGATGGTCTAAGTGGAGTACTTCCTCCCTAACATGTTGATGCCCAGCTGCACACCTAACACGCCATCCAAACTAATGATGGCCCCTTTGAAGCCAAGACTGGTCATGTGGAAGAAGTCATAGGGAGTCACAGTCATCTCCTGCTCGGCGATGTGAAAGGTGTGGGTAGTGTCCCACCACCTCTTGATGAGGCACTACACCAGCATAGCACTCACAGACTTCTCTGAAAGGAGACCAATGATAGGCTCAAAGCCTGCTTCCCAGACATAGCCTCTAGTTTTAGGGGCAAGCAAGTTGAACCATTCCACCACCTTATTTATGCTTCCCCTACCAACATAAGGGGTTGATGACTGCAAAAAAGGAAAATTTCATTAAATTCATGATTTGAATGAAATTCAAGAAATATGGTGTTTTGGTGTGAGAATGAAGATAAATAGGATGCTACAGTGATAATCGAATGCAAAAATGACAAGAATATGTGTTAGAATTGCATATGGAAGTGAAACCATTGATAGGGGAGTAAAAATAGGCAGAACAGGGCTTCTATCAAGTGTCTCATGTACGTGGGTCAAAGCCCATGCACGTAGACAAGACCCCATGTACGCAGGTCCATTCCCACGTATGCAGAACCTTAAGAACCCACCTGCATACGCATGAATACAAGTTGCGTACGTAGGCCCAAGCCCACGCATGCAAGAACATATACATAAGCAGTTCTTCGACATTTTGAAGAAAGCATCATCTAAAATCAATCCTAAACATGTTCCTACCCCTCCTAAAACATCAAATTTTCATCTAAACCCATCCCATAGCAAAACCCAAGCATTTACATAGCAAAAAACACATTCTAACCAAAGATCAGAGAGGAACTTGAGAAAAAAAAAATGAAAACTTATAAATTCGCCCATGGGAATGTGATTCTTTGGCTGGTATGTCAATGGTGGAGATCGTACCAACCTCGTGGCTCCATTCCAATGGGTGAGAAGGAAGGCATCATCAAATAGGATGTGAGAGGATTTCTTGGCCTTGGGCGCCATTGAGGGAGATGATGAGAGAAAGAGAGAAAATAAGGAAATGAGGAAGTTGGAGAGAATGGAAGAATCATAAATTGTGAGGAAAAGAAAGTGGAAAGGGAGGTTTTTATAGAGAGAAAAGAGAGAGGAGTTGTGAAGAGTATGAAGATGTGAGGGAGATGAAGAGAATGGAGAAGAAAAGAAGAAAAGAAACGGTTGGTAACCGTTGGAGAAAAAGAAAAGGCGAGAACACACCTGATGGCTAAATTACGTGTAGTTTAGGCCTCACCACTAAACTACGTGTAGTTTAGTCATGAACAGTTAAAAAAAAAAAAAAAAAAAAACTTTCTTTCAAAAAAGGGAAAGATCTCTCAAGACTTCCACGATTAGACAAATTATCAAAATCAAAAAGATTTTCCCCAGTGAATTAATCACATTTTCCCCAGTGGATCAAGCATATCAAGAACCACCCCCAGTAGTCCAAGCACCTTAAGAACCTTCCCCCAGCGGGTCAAGCATGTCAAATATCATCCTCAATAAGGAAGCAAAAGACTCTTCCCCAATATTTCAAGTATCTCAAGCAGAGTATCCCCAATGAAGGAAGCAAAAGATTCTTCCTCAGGTGATTAAACCTATCAACACTACAAAAAACATGATTAGTTTCAACCCACTTTCTCCAAGGTTTCAGTGAAAATAGTTGAAACAAATACTAAAAACTGGCACGCTAACTAAAATATGACTAATCTTATTACAATGGTCATTAAAACCCTTGAAATAAACTAAAACACTAAAATGCTGCTAATGGTTGCCCCCAAGTTTTTACATTCTTCAACGGATTTCTAACACAACTCTTAATAAAAGATATCCAAATGTTTTAACCCTCGAAATAAAGCCTCTCTCTCTCTCTCTCTCTCTCTCTCTCTCCCTCTCTCTCTCTCTCACAAACTTAGAATTCAGAAAACCATTTTCAAATAAAGTCTTTGCTCACTCTCTTTGAAAACCCATTTTCATTTTGTTCAACTAAATGAGAACTCTTAGAAAATTCTCTCTCTCTCTCTCTCTCTCTCTCTCTCTCTCTCTCTTGGATCTCATCTTATCTTCGACGATCGGTTGAGGCATGGTGGTCGGCGATCCTATCTCTGACGAGGACCAGCCGTTCATAGTTAGAACCATCTCCTTCTTCCCTTTGTTCAATTATAGGTCTCTGTCTCTGTCTCTGTCTCTCTCTGTGTTTGTTTCCCGAGAAAAAAATTGAATTTGGAAATTACCTAGTAGAACTTTGCAAAGGAATTTTGGTATTCTTTCTTGTTTTCTCTCTCTCATTCTCTCCATTGATATTTCTCTTCCTTGCCAATGATATAATTTTGGGCTAGGGTTTGGATACTTTGGAAATGGAATTACATACCTGTCCTTTGGAATCTGAAGTATGGGTTGGATGTATGAGGTTTGAATAGATTATATTGAAGAAATGGTTAAAAAGGAGTTGGTAAGTATTGGTTGGATCTAAGTGGTTTTTTTATGTTTCTGTGTTTGTTAATTTTAGGTTTCCTATGGAAACGAGCATTGGTTTATCAATAGAATGAATTTAATTTGTTCTTGGTTTGAGTCATTGCAATTCAATGCTCTGTTCAGCTTCTTTGCATTGCAGAGATTTTTACAATCATTTTGTTTATAAAACTTACTAGAGCTTATGAATTTTATAAATTCATTTTCAAGTTATGTAGCTTGGAATTGGCAATCTATTTTTCCCTTATATTTGATATTGTTCTGTTCCATTGAATACAAAGCCTTCATTCTTTTTTCTTTTTGATAAGATGTTTATGTCTGACCTGAAAGTATTAACTCGGTGTAGTTATGGCATGCTGTCAATGTGATGGAAATTTAGACCCCTTAAACAACCAGATTGCGTAGCCTAGATTAATTAGCCAAGTTGTTACTTAGTCAAATTAAGCAATTCTAGGTTAAAACAATCCAAACAATCATATCAAGAATATAAAGCAGCGGAAAATAAATAACACAAGATATGATCACCCAGGAAACCACACGGTAAAAACCTGGGGAGGATTTGACCAACCGATCCTCAAGGCATAACAGAATTCACTATGAAAGAATTGAAGTTCTTACAAAAGGACTACAAGCTCCCCGCTCGACTTCCTAATGCTACCCACCAGTAGAACTTCCTGACACGACCACGCGCAGGCTCCGAATCCACGGACTACTTCTTTCTTGAATTCCTCAATCAGCTACAAGCTCCCCGCTTGCTTTTCTTTTAAGTTCCAATGGTTGCAACGATAATGATCTTCAAGATGTTGAAATCATCTCTACCTTGAAAACCCTAAGTTTTGTGTAAAAGAAAACTCCTCAAAGATCTCACAAGAGATTCACACAAAACAGCAATGTATGAGCAACAAAGCAATATGGACAACCTTCAAAAACGTGGCTAGGGTTTAGTTTATATACCTAGGGTAAAAACATAAAACCCTAAACGTTTAATGAAGTAGGGCTGAGTTGGAAATTCTGCAGAAAAATCAACCTGTGCGATTTTCGATCGATCGAGTCTATTTTTCGATCGATCGAGCCAGACCGAAAGTCCCAAGTACTTCTGCAGCCACTCGATTCCAACTTTACAATATTAAACCAACTTTGAGCAAGTCTAAATAAGACTAAATACAATGTTTTGATCATGGTTTGCCAACATTACAAATTAGAGTTCTAAATACATAAAATCCTAAGACCTTAGAACCTAACAAACTCCCCCTTTGGCAATCCGTGACAAAACCCTAAATAAAAGCTCAAAGTTTTACAAGTAAAAAGCCCTTTACAAAGATAATGCTCATAAAATTCAAATTCAGCCTAACTACTATCCATCAGTTGCAAGTGTAGACAGCAGCTTAGTTGAATCAACCTGTATAATCCTGAAATACTCAACAAACGCATAAACGCATGTGTGACAGTAAAGAGTAAAACAACAGGTATAACATTCTTGTAAGATTCACACAACACAAAATAAAGACATATAAGAATGATTAACTCATAAATATAAATCAATATGCAGTGAATCACAAAGCAACAAGAATCAATAAAAATAACATGTATATCAATCAATGTTACTCCCCCTAACATGAATATCCCCAAAAATGATATACAAAGTGAAGCACCTAGATACAATCTAAAAACTCCACAAGCTCCTCTAAAACAAAAAAATCTCCCCCTAACTACAAAAACTCCTCTACAAGACAAAACTCCACTCCCCCTTTTTGTGACGGAATGCCAAAGGGCAATCACAAGTCGCCATCAAAAGGAGGTGGTGAGGGTGAATGAAGATGCGCAAAATCAGCTTGGAGAGCACGAATCTCGTCCAGCAAGTCCACCAAAATCTGACCATGAGCCGCCTGAACGGTCATGACAGTCTCCAAAGTACGACGAACATCGAAGTCGGCCGAAGGAGGTGGAGGAACATCAGCAGCAGCAGCATCATCACCAACTGGATCAGGAATATCCTCACCAGCAATACCTGCAGAAGAAGAAGGAGGAGGTGTGCTACTAGAGGGCTCAGACCTAGGGTGTTTAGAACCAGCTCGAAGATGAGCGGCCCTCTGTCTAAGAAAAGACGCACCTATAGGAGCTATCACATGAATGGGCTCAGAGGAAGGAAAGCCACTAAGATCAAGATAGAGAAGAATCCTATGAATGAAAATAGGATGTACAAGAGCATGAGCAGAAGATGAACTCCTATAAACATCGTTCAAAGAACGAAGAAAAAGATGGGGAAAACTAATAGGAGCATCAGTAACCAGAGCGTACAAAAATACACACCTCTCAAGAGGAATAGTGTGAACATGGGAAATGGGCCAGATAGAATGACAAGCTATCCTAAAGAACAGATAATGTAACCCGGAGAGCTCAGCAGAAGTGATTCGAGGATCAGAACCCCACTGGACAGTAGTACCAGTGATGTAAGACAAAACATCCCTAATCTCGGGAGACTCATCATATGGATAGACAGGATGCTGGACCAACGGTACCCCTAGAGCATTAGCCACTATCCGAGGAGTAATGGTGTACTCTACGCCTCGTATCCAACTCTTTACTAGAGTGTTGGAATCATAGATGCGGATAGAGATGTTCAAATAGAACTCTCTAATCAAGGCAGAAGGTGGAGGAGGATTAGAAACATCCACCAATGGTAACCAGCCCCGACGCTCAAAATTTGCCCTAATGGCAGGATCGAGTTCATCTAACAACACAGAACGCTCAGCCCAAATCTTTCTCCTAATGTTTAGCTTCTCAAAAATCTCTTGGTTTTTCTCACTCGAAAACTTCTCACGATCAAAGGATGGAGGGGGTGAAGGAGAAGGTGAGGGAACATTCCTACGGGCTCTAGTCTTCCTAGGCATAGTGCTAAGGAAAGGACAGAGACACAAAGTGAAAACCACAAAGAACAAGAGAAAACAAAACCAAGGGCAGACTGCAAATTAGCACAATAAAGAATATAGAACAAAAAATCTATATGATGCATGAACAATAAAATGTTGTGATGCATGATCTAATGCAGTAAACAATTAAGTTTAATTGAGAGTAATTTGACAAAATTGGCTTGAACAGGGAATTTCTATCAAAAATCCCAAAAATTGAAAACCACTTGTTGAAATTTTTAAATATAATGATGAATTGAGCATTACAAACACATCACATAGATTATAATGCTTAATTACAACAACACAACAAGCCAATTTCATCAAATTCTACCCAATTTAACAAAAGCCCCAATTCGGATCAAGAACAAACCCTAGAATTTTCAATTTTTCACCAAACACAAAATTGATCAAATTAACCACCAAGGATCATTTTTATGATGTGTCCCCACAAAAACCCAATGATCAATTGCATAAAATATGGCTTGAATCAAATGAAAATCCCAAAAATGCAAAGTGCAAAAATCGCCCCTAAATGCATGAATATATGCATGAAATGATGAAAATTAAATCAAAAGGAAGGGCAAAAGGGTCTTACCGGCTTGAGGAGAGAAAGATTTTGCAAAAATTTCGGAAGAAAACGACAAAAATCGCTATGTGGAGCCTTGCCAACTCGGAGAGAGAGAGGAAAAAGTTTGAAAAGTTTGAATAGAGAGTTTGAAAAAGTCATATTTGAACTTTTAAAAAAACTTTTCATGATATTCGATCGATCGAAAATTACATTCGATCGATCGAAACGCACAGTCATTTTAAGACAAATGAGAGCACTTTTTCGATTGATCGAAAAACAGGCTGGATCGATCGAAATGGGCAGAGGCTCACTGAATTTTTAGAAAAAACACAGTTTTGAAAAACACAAACCTAATTTTGAAAATAACTCCTCAATGCATTAAATTGAAGAAACAAAATGCATGAGTATGAGATGGGATGCTCTTTCAAAAACACAAAATTTTGAACCCAATTTTCTCATGACTAATTTCAATCATTCTCTCATTGAATTTTCTCAAGCAACAAATATGTTGTGCATAAATTTCAAGATATTTTCAAACTTGGTTGGTCAGACCAAAAACACACACACTAGCATGTACAGTGTTTAACAAAGAGTAACTTGTGTAGTGTGTGATACTAGCAAAAACTTGAGATACATGTGAGGTGATATGTGAATAGCAATCAATCACAAAGTCTACAAAATTCATCACATAGAATTTGAAAGAGACTATCACCTAAAGAGTTACATCCTATAACTCCCACATCTCCTAGAACATAAGCTTGCAATCATGTAAGTTTCTTGTATTTAGCCTCTTAATTATGTGAATTGGCATCAAGCCTAATAGTACACACCAGTTTTAATTAAGTGAATTGGCATCAAGCCTAATAGTACACACCAATTTTAAGCATTAAGCAATTAAAGAGGCTACACCTTATGTTCTTTTTGTGCATGTGCTACACTTTCTCGAGCACAAAATCTTATGATATGCACTAAGGTGTTCATGATTGGCTAGTGAACAGTGGTGAGATGGTTATTTATGCCTTTCTCAAAAGGATCAAGTCCGACAGTCAAATAACATGTGACTTCAAGATCAAGACAAAGTGATAAACACCATAAACATCTTTCCCACACAACATGCACTACAAAGCTCAAACTAGTAAAGTGCAATAAAGTAAGCTCATCCAAGCTAAACAAGGTACATAAACTAGTTATGTCAAGATAAGGTGGCCAACCTTGATTATAAATCCCAGATCTATAATACAAAACACAAAAATCTTTTTGGTTTTAACAAACTTTATGACCAAAAACAAAAAGCACATATTACAAAATGAACAATGCAAAAGTAATACATGATAGTGCTAAACTAAGCTATAGAGGGTACACAAACAAGAAATATCAATTTCTTAATTAACCCTTGAGTACATGTACAACCTAGTACATACTCACACAAAATCAAAAATAGCTTAGCACAAACTATTCAAGTTTCTCCACAATATCACGCATGTTCTAAATCAAGAGAGAGATATTATAACTCATGTAATCCTCAAGAAAAATAAAACAAGACACAAAATAAAATATTTTTGTCTTTTTGAAAATTTTCAATGTTTTTGGATTTTTCTTTAAAACAAAACAATCAAAGAAAATAAAACAACCAAAAACTAAAACAAAACATGTCCACAATTAATTGAAAGAATTAAATCAAGGACAAGTTAGCAATACTCACCTTGGAGAATCTTTTCTCACCCATTTAGCACGATTCCTTGGCTTTGTAGGTGAAAATCCATGTGAAGCAGAGTGTATTTGAGGGATTACACAAATCTTCTGAGAAAGATTGAAATCTTGCAAATTCCTTTCACAAGCCAACAAGCTCAAATTTTTCAAAAGAATATGAAACAATTTATATGGACTTATGGCAGGAGAAATATCATCACATATCCTAGATTGACATACATAATGCTTAAATTTCAATTTATGACAATTAGGACGAATGTGACCAGAGACACCACAAAAGTGACAAACAGGAACAAATTTAGGAACATCAGTATTCCTAACAGCAAATCTAGTCTCAGATTTTGGTTTTTGCCTCAACAAAGAACAATTTGGTCTAATATGACCAACAACACCACAAAGGTGACAGGTAGGCACAGAAACAGATTTATTATGCTCTCTAACAATAGGTTTAGACTTAGGTGTAGAAACTTCAGCGTTTACATCAGAACTTTTACCTTTGTCTAACCTAGCAAAATAAGCCTTTTCATTATTATTCCTCTTGAAAGGAGGGATATAAACTTTCTTAGTTTTAGGCTTAAGAGAAACAGAAACAATTCTATTATCATCAGCAAGTTTGGTATTAGACAAATTTTCCAATTTAGCTTCAGCCTCAGCTAACTTTTGTTCCAAACTTTTCATCTTCTCATCTTGAGAGGAAATTTGATTTCTCAAAAAATCATTCTTTTTATTAGACTCATCTAATCTAACAAGCAATTCCTCTTTTTCAAGATTAGTCAATTTTAAACTCTGCTTTGAATTTCTTAGAAATTTTCAAAGATTTAGATAATTCCTTACAAAGAGTTTCAAAAGTATCAAAAAAATCAACAGAAACAACAGTGTCCTTTTTATTCAAAACATCACAGGCATCAATAAAATCAGCAGAAGCATGAGCAGAAACATGATCAGAAAGACACTTCAAATTATCCATGACAACAGGGGTCAAGGATCAGCTCAGAGATCAAAAGATCTACAGACAAAGAGAGCTACCCGCTCTAATACCACTTGATGGAAATTTAGACCCCTTAAACAACCAGATTGCGTAGCCTAGATTAATTAGCCAAGTTGTTACTTAGTCAAATTAAGCAATTCTAGGTTAAAACAATCCAAACAATCATATCAAGAATATAAAGCAGCGGAAAATAAATAACACAAGATATGATCACCCAGGAAACCACACGGTAAAAACCTGGGGAGGATTTGACCCACCGATCCTCAAGGCATAACAGAATTCACTATGAAAGAATTGAAGTCCTTACAAAAGGACTACAAGCTCCCCGCTCGACTTCCTAATGCTACCCACCAGTAGAACTTCCTGACACGACCACGCGCAGGCTCCGAATCCACGGACTACTTCTTTCTTGAATTCCTCAATCAGCTACAAGCTCCCCGCTTGCTTTTCTTTTAAGTTCCAATGGTTGCAACGGTAATGATCTTCAAGATGTTGAAATCATCTCTACCTTGAAAACCCTAAGTTTTGTGTAAAGGAAAGCTCCTCAAAGATCTCACAAGAGATTCACACAAAACAGCAATGTATGAGCAACAAAGCAATATGGACAACCTTCAAAAACGTGGCTAGGGTTTAGTTTATATACCTAGGGTAAAAACATAAAACCTTAAACGTTTAATGAAGTAGGGCTGAGTTGGAAATTCTGCAGAAAAATCAACCTGTGCGATTTTCGATCGATCGAGCCAGACCGAAAGTCCCAAGTACTTCTGCAGCCACTCGATTCCAACTTTACAATATTAAACCAACTTTGAGCAAGTCTAAATAAGACTAAATACAATGTTTTGATCATGGTTTGCCAACATTACAAATTAGAGTTCTAAATACATAAAATCCTAAGACCTTAGAACCTAACACAATGCATCATATTGATGCATTATAAACTTGTAAAACTTCCTGTAGTGCTGGAAAATTCACCATTTGAGTATGTGGGTAATGGGAATAAGACCTTCCATCTGAGTTAAAATTTTGATTGTGTTAGGTTCTAAAGACTTAGGATTTGATGTATTTAGAACTCTAATGTGTAATGTTGGCAAATTATGATCAAAACAATATGTTTAGTCTTGTTTAGGCTTGCTCAAAGTTGTGTAATTCATGTAAAGTTAGAATCGAGAGGCTGCAAATGTATTAGTGCATTTCGGCCTGGCTTGATCGATCGAAGGTTAGACTTGATCGATCAAAAGTCGGCCAGAATGTTTTTCTACAGAATTTCCAACTCAGTCATATCTCGTTAAACAATTAGGGTTTTATTTTTTTGCCTTAGGTATATAAGGCAAAACCCTAGCCAAGTTTTGAGTGTTGCTCTGGTTGTGTTGTTGCTTATATTTTGCGGTTTGTGTGAATCTCTTATGAGATCCTTGAAGAGCTTTCCTTCACATAAACTTAGGGTTTTCAAGGTAGAGATATTATCAACACCTTGATGATCAACTCAGTTACTGCCATTGGAGCTTAAAGAAACACAAGCAAGAGTGCTTGTACTTGATTGGAGAATCCAAGAAAGAAGGAGTCCGTGGATTTGGAGTTGCACGTGGTTGTGTCAGTAAGTTCTACTGGTGGGTAGTATTAGGAAGTCGAGCATGGGTGCTTGTAAGTCCTTTTGTATGAACTTCGATTCTTTCATATAGTGGATTCAAGTTTACCTTGAGGATAGCTAGGTTAAATCCTCCCCAGGTTTTTTTTACCGATTTGGTTTTCCTAGGTGATCATATCTTTGTGTTCTTTATATTTTCGTTGCTTTATATCTTGATATGATTATTTGATTGTGTTAACCTAGATTTGCATAATTTGACTAAGTTAATCACTTGGCTAATAAACTAGGTTAATCCAATTGTTGTGTTTTAAGGGGTCTAAAAACCTAACAAATGATATCAGAGCGGGTAGTTCTCTTGTTGTAGATCTTTTGATCTCTGAGCAGATCATTGACCCATGTTGTCATGAAATACGAACACTCTCTGGTTATTCCTCATCATTTCGATGGGAATAATTATGCTTATTGGAAAGTAAGGATGAAAGCATTCCTAAAATCTATTGATGAGAGAGTCTGGAACTTCGTTGAATACGGATGGGAGAAGCCCACTACTCCTGTGAGTGAGTGGCAAACTTCTCAAAAAGAAGCAGCTAGTTTCAATAGCAAAGCTATGAATGCCATCTTTAACGCTGTTTCTATGAAGGAATTTAAGAGAATATCTAATGTTGAGGTTACTCATACTGCTTGGAAAATCCTCTAGACTGTGCATGAAGGCACAAAGGCAATTAAGATTAATAAATTGCAGCAATTAACTTCTAGATTTCAAAGCATTAGGATGTCTGATGATGAAACTTTTGATGAATTCTATGCTAAGCTGAATGATATTGTTAATTCAGCATATAATTTGGGTGAAATCTATGATCAACCTAAAATTGTTAGGAAGATTCTTAGATCTTTAACTGAAAACTTTAGACCTAAAGTGACTGCCATTACTGAGAGCAAGGATGTGGACTCCATCTCTGTTGATGAGCTTGTAGGATCTCTTCAGTCCTATGAGCTAACCTACCCAAAACTAGCAAATCCAAGTCAATGGCTCCTAAGTCAGTTGATGATGTTGAAGTTGGTGGATTTGATGATGAGCTCTCTGCTACAGAGATTGCTTACCTTGCCAAGAACTTTAGAAACTTTCTTAGGAACAGTAACAGAAAGGCAAGAAATACAAACACTGCTGAACCTAGAAATTTTAGGAAGAATGATCCCATTAAGGTTAGCAACACTGAAAAACCTAGAGAAAAAGTAGGTCAATCTTTCAATAATTCTTTGGGTTCTCAATGTTTGGGATGTCAAGGGTATGGTCATGTTAAATCTGAATGTCCTACATTCTTGAGGTCTAAGGGTAAAGCTATGGCTGTAACCCTTAGTGATAATGAGGTTTTTGATGATGAGTTTGGATGTGACAAGGATGGAAACTTCATTACTTTTACTGCTACTGCTGTAGTCAATGAAAGCGTGTCTATTGAAGAGAACCCTTCTGATGGGAAATTCTCTGAAGATGCAGATCTTCAAGAGGTCTATAATAAACTTTGCAAAGTTGCTGCAAAGGATGCTATGAATGTTGAACTTGGCCTGAAGAAAATTGAATCTCTTGAGCTTGATAAGAAGAATTTGCTTGTTAAACTATTTGATGCTAATTAACTTTTGAACAATGTGAAAACTGAGAATATGCTGTTGATTGATAAGGTTAAGAAATTAGAACTTGATTTATCTGTTGCTAGATCTGCTAGTTCCAAACTTGATCAGATGCTGAGTGTTCAAAAGTATCCTTCTGACAAATCTGGTTTAGGTTTTTATTGATAGCATCTTTGTATCTACACCACTTTCCACGAACTTTGTTCATTCATCTTCTTCTAAACCTTTCGTGAGTGCGGTTGTGAGTGAAACTGTCAAACCCCCTGTGAGTGAGGTTGTCAAACCTATAGAAATTTCACCATCTAGGAAGATTAGGGTTGATCTGAAAGAGTCTAAACCTAAGGAGTCTACCCTTTCTAAGGACAAGATGCATGGTAAACCTGCTTGGGTTTGTCATTTTTGTGGAAAGTTTGGACACATTTGTCCTAATTGTTACAAGTTTCAAGTTGCTAAGAGAACAAACAAACCAAAAGTGCCTGTGCCTTAAGCACAAGATCCTATGGCACTCATTGGTGAATTGGTAAAGGCTTTAAACCTTTATTCCAATCCTGGAGTTGGAAATCACTCGAATGTGAATAGGAACTCCAATGCTCGTGGTGCATCTAAAAGGTTTTGGATGCAAAAGACTCGATCTAATTGAGTCTTTCTGACATGGTCCTTGTGCTTCATTGCTCTACTCTTTTGTGACCATTGTTCTTTGGTTTTTGTGTTGTTTTGTTTCTAGGATTTGCATGGCATAACATTCATGTATTTCATTCTAGGATTTATTTTTGTTTTCTCTTTTAAATAAAAAAAAAAAAAAGGCAAATTGTGTTTGGCATTATTTTCTTGGTTTTTGAAAACAAGGTTGGTCAATTTATTTACACATAACATGTCTTTGTACCTTGTTTAACTTTGATGAACTTATTTATTGCACTTGACTAGTTGAAGCTTTGTAGTGCATGTTGTGTGAGAAAGATGTTTATGGTGTTTATCACGTTGTCTTAATCTTGAAGTCACATGTTATTTGACTGACGGATTTGATCCTTTTGAGAAAGGCATAAATAACCATCTCACCACTGTTCACTAGCCAATCATGAACACCTTAGTGCATATCTTAAGATTCTGTGCTCGGGAAAGTGTATCACATGCACAAAAAGAACATAAGGTAAAGCCTCAGTTTAATTGCTTAATGCTTAAAATTGATGTGTACTATTAGGCTTGATGCCAAATCACATAATTAAAATTGGTGTGTATATTATGAGGCAAAATTCAAGAAACTTACATGGTTGCAAGTTTTTGATCTAGGAGATGTGAGAGTTATATGATGTAGCTCTTTTGGTGATAGTCTTTTTCAAATTCTATGTGATGAATTTTGTAGACTTTGTGTTTGATTTCTATTCACATATCACCTCACATGTATCTCAAGTTTTTATTAGTTGCACACACTACACAAGTTACTCTTTGCTAAACATGATTTTGATGGTTTAATTTGATCAATTTTGTGATTTGTGCAAAATTGAAAATTCTAGAGCTTGTAATTGATCCGAATTGGAGATTTGTTCAAATTGGGTTCAACTGATGCAATTGGCTTGTTGAATTGATGTAATTGATCATTATATTATGTATTCTAGCTTGTGTGATGATCAATTAGTCAAATTTTTTTCAAAATCTTAATAAGTGGTTTTCAATTTTGGGTTTTTTATTAGAAATTCTGTGCTCAAGCCAATTTTGTGAAATTGAACTTAAATTGAACTTAGTTTTACTGCATTAGAACATGCATCATGACATTGTAATTGTTCATGCATCATATAAATTTTTGTTCTATATTTTTTTTTGTGCTAACTTGCAGTCTGCCCTTGGTTTGTGTTTTGTTTTGTTCTTTTGGTTTTATCTTTGTGTCTTTGTCCTTTCCTTAACATCATGCCTAGGAAGACTAGAGCTCATAGGTCTGTTCCCCCACCTTCTCCTCCCCCATCTTCTTTTGACCGTGAGAAGTTTCCTAGTGAGAAAAACCAAGAGATTTTTGAGACACTGAACCTTAGGAGAAAGATTTGGGCTGAGCATTCTGTTGTGTTAGATGAGCTTGATCCTACCATTAGGGAAAATTTTGAACGTCGGGGCTGGTTACCTCTGTTGGATATTTCTGATCCTCCTCCTCCGGCTACCTTGATTAGAGAGTTCTTTTCGAACATCTTTATCCGCATCTATGATTCCAACACTCTGGTAAAGAGTTGGGTACGAGATGTAGAGTACACCATTACTCCTACTGTAGTGGCTGATGCTTTAGGGGTACCTTTGGTCCAACACCCTGTCTACCTGTTGATGAGTCTCTACTCTTGAATGATGTCATGTCATACATCACTGGGTCTTCTATCCAGTGGGGTTCTAATCCTCAGATCACGTCTTTTGAGCTTCTTGAACTATCTATCTGTTCCTTCGGATAGCCTATCATTCCTTATGGCCCATTTCTCATCTTCACATCATTCCTCTCGAGCGGTGTATCTTTTTGTACGCTTTTGTTACTGATGCTCCTATTAGTTTTCCTCACTTGTTTTTTCTTTTTTTGAACGAAGTTTATAAGAGTTCATCTTTCGTTTATGCTCTTGTCCATCCTATTTTTATTCATAGGATTATGTTATATCTTGGTCTAGATGTTTTTCCCTTCTTTTGAGCCCGTACATGTTATTGCTCCCATTGGTGTGTCTTTTCTTAGACAGAGGGCTACTCATCTTTGAGTTGGCTCTAAACACCCCAGGTCTGAGCCTTCTGGTACCGCACCTCCTACTCCTTCTTCTACAGGTCCTGTTGGTGAGGATGTTGCTGATCCTGTTGATGATGCTGCTTCTGCTGATGTTCCTCCACCTCCTTCGGATGACTTTGATATACATCGTACCTTGGAGACTATTATGACCATTCAGGCGGCTCATGGTCAGATTTTGGTGGACTTGCTTGATGAGATACGTGCTTTGCGAGCCGACTTAGCGCATCTTTGTTCACCCTCACCACCTCCTTTTAATGATGGCATGTGATTGTCCTTTGGCATTCTATCACAAAAAGGGGGAGTAGAGTTTTGACACTTGTAGATGAGTTTTTGTAGTTAGGGGGAGTATTTCTTTTGTTTTGCGGAGCTAATGGAGATATTAGATTGTATCTAGGTGCTTCACTTTATATATCTTTTTTTTTTTGGGCTATTCATGTTAGAGGGAGATACATTTATTTTGATATATATGATTCTTATTTCTTGTGTTCACTGCTTATTGATTTATATTTATGAGTTTTTCATTGATATATGTCTTTATTATGTGTTGTGTGAAACATATAAGAATGTTTTATTTTTGTTGTATCTAACTTAAAGGGAGAGTTAGTTTACATATCTGTTGATTTACTGTTTTTCTGTCACACATGCGTTTATGCGTTTGTTGAGTGTTTCAGGAATGTACAGGTTGATTCAATTGAGCTGCTGTCTACACTTGCAACTGATGGATAGTAGTTAGGATTGAATTTGTGTTATGAGCATTATTTTTGTAAAGGGCTTTTATTTGTAAACTTTGAGCTTTTAATTTGTATTTTGTCACGGATTGCCAAAGGGGGAGTTTGTTAGGTTCTAAAGACTTAGGATTTGATGTATTTAGAACTCTAATATGTAATGTTGGCAAGCCATGATCAAAACAATATGTTTAGTCTTGTTTAGGCTTGCTCAAAGTTGTGTAATTCATGTAAAGTTGGAATCGAGAGGCTGCAGATGTATTAGGGCATTTGGGACTAGCTCGATCGATTGAAGGTTAGACTCGATCGATCGAAAGTCGGCCAGAATATTTTTCTACATAATTTCCAACTCACCCCTATCTCATTAAATGTTTAGGGTTTTATGTTTTTGCCCTTGGTATATAAGTCAAAACCCTAGCCACATTTTGAGTGTTGCTCTGGTTGTATTGTTGCTCATATTTTGCGGTTTGTGTGAATCTCTTGTGAGATCATTGAGGAGCTTCCCTTCACAAAAACTTAGGGTTTTCAAGGTAGAGAGATTATCAACACCTTGATGATCAACTCAGTTGCTGCCATTGGAGCTTAAAGAAACACAAGCAGGATTGCTTATACTTGATTGGAGAATCGAAGAAAGAAGGAGTCCGTGGATTCAGAGCTTGCACGTGGTTGTGTCAGTAAGTTCTATTGGTGGGTAGCATTAGGAAGTCGAGCGTGGGTGCTTATAAGTCCTTTTGTATGAACTTCGATTCTTTCATATAGTGGATTCAAGTTTACCTTGAGGATAGCTAGGTTAAATCCTCCCTAGGTTTTTTTACCGGTTTGGTTTTCCTGGGTGATCATATCTTTGTGTTCTTTATATTTCCGCTGCTTTATATCTTGATATGATTATTTGAATGTGTTAACCTAGATTTGCATAATTTGACTAAGTTAATCACTTGGCTAATAAACTAGGTTAATCCAATTGTTGTGTTTTAAGAGGTCTAAAAACCTAACAGATTGTAGATATGGGCAATTTGACATTTAAATGATGACTTCCAAGTTCTCATGATGAATACCTTTACCTTAAAATTAATAGTAATTACTATGGATTAATGCCGTACAAAAATGTACTTAGATTCAGAAAGTGTCATCTATAATAATTACTTGTGAGGCTGCTGAATATATCCATTTGCTATTGATAATATAGTCATTTGTAAAATGAGCCGAGTCTTTTTATAAGAATTGGAAGTTGCTAGCATAGTTCTCCATTTTGATTCTCAATTTGAGATGGGTAAAGATTTGTTTTTGCTAAATGAAATAATGTTTCTGTTGTTTAATGGTCATGCCTTATAAACAAAATAGTTTCATCTTTAGTTTTATGTGGCCACACACCCATGCTTTAGATTATGTCATGCAATTTTCTCTTTTTCTTTCCCATTATGGATATAAGTCCTTCCTAACTCAGTTTCTGCAAATTGTTTTAATATGTTAAATCCCTACGTTCCCATTTGTTTCTTTTGTTTTGGCTCTATTCTTGTCATGGTTCAGTCCAGAAGCATGCATGACAATCTTGTGGAAGAGTGGCAAAGCTGCTCCACAGGTTTATACAGCATTCACTCTTAGGATTTTTCGCCTGTTGTTAATTTAATTTTAATCTATTAAAAGTTTTTTTTGTGCAGGCAGTTGAGACACTAAGGATTACTGCTACCGAGTTGTGCAAGCTGCAGATTGCAGATGGTGTTATTCTTGTAAATGATCCCTTCTTTATTCTATGCAGTTTGTTAGGTTCTAAAGATTTATGATTTTATGTATTTAGAACTCTAATTTATATTGTTGGCAAACCATGATCAAAACAGGTTATTTAGTCTTGTTTAGACTTGCTCAAAGTTGGGTCTTTCATGTAAAGTTGGAATCGAGTGGCTGCAGATGCATTGGTGCATTTCGGCCTGGCTCGATCGATCAAAGGAAAGGCTCGATCGATCGAATCTCGGGCAGAATATTTTTCTGTAGAATATTCCAGCTCAGCCCTAACTCATTAAACGTTTTGAGTTTTCTGTTTTTACCCTAGGTATATAAAGAAAAACCCTAGCCACGTTTTTAGAGTTGCTCCAGTTGTATTGTTGCTCATACATTGCGGTTTTGTGTAAATCTCTTGTGAGATCTAGAGGAGCTTTCCTTTACACAAAGCTTAGGGTTTTCAAGGTAGAGATATTATCAACATCTTGATGATCAATTCGGTTGCTACCATTGGAGCTTAAAGAATAACAAGCGTGGGTGCTTGTATTTGCTGAAGAATTCAAGAAAGAAGGAGTCCGTGGATTCGGAGCTTGCACGTGGTCGTGTCAGTAAGTTCTACTGGTGGGTAGTATTAGGAAGTCAAGCGGGGAGCTTGTAGTCCTTCTATATGAACTTCAATTCTTTCACATAGTGAATTCAGGTTTACCTTGAGGATAGCTAGGTCAAATCCTCCCCAGGTTTTTACCGTGTGGTTTCTTGGGTGATCATATCTTGTGTTATTTATTATTCCGCTGCTTTATTTGTTTGATATGATTATTTGATTGCTTTAACCTAGAATTGCATAATTTAACTAAGTAACAACTTGGCTAATTAATCTAGGCTAACCAATCTGGTTGTTTTAAGGGGTCTAAAACCGTTCAAGTGGTATCAGAGCAGGTAGCTCTCTTGTAAGAGATTTTTTGATCTCTGAGCTAATCCTTGACCCCTGTTGACATGGAGCATGGACACTCTTTTTTTGTTCCTCCTCACTTTGATGGGAACAACTATGCTTATTGGAAAGTAAGGATGAAAGCATTCTTGAAATCTATTGATGAGAGAGTGTGGAATTCCGTTGAATACGGATGGCAGAAGCCCACTGCTCCTGTGAGTGAGTGGCAAACTTCTGAAAAAGAAGCAGCAGGCTTCAATAGCAAAACTATGAATGCCATCTTCAATGCTGTTTCTATGGAGGAATTTAAGAGGATCTCAAATGTTGAGGTTGCTCATACTGCTTGGAAAATTCTCCAAGCTGTGCATGAAGGCACAAAGGCAGTTAAGATCAATAAACTGCAGCAATTGACTTCTAGATTTGAAAGCATTAGAATGTCTGAGGATGAAACTTTTGATGAATTCTATGCTAAATTGAATGACATTGTTAATTCTGCTTTTAATTTGGGTGAAATCTATGATCAACCTAAAATTGTTAGGAAGATTCTTAGATCTTTAACTGAAGACTTTAGACCCAAAGTGACTACCATTACTGAAAGCAAGGATGTGGACTCCATCCCTGTTGATGAACTTGTAGGATCTCTTCAGTCCTATGAGTCTGACCTACCCAAAGTGAACAAATCCAAATTAATGGCTCTTAAGTCAGTTGATGATGTTGATGGTGGTGGATTTGATGATGAGCTCTCTACTATAGAGATTGCGTACCTTGCCAAAAACTTTAAAAACTTTCTTAGGAATACAAACAGAAAGGCAAGAGGTACAAACACTACTGAACCTAGAAATTTTAGGAAGAATGATCCCACTAAAATGAACAACTTTGAAAAACCTAGAGAAAAAGTTGGTCAATCTTCAAATAATTTATTGGGTCCTCAGTGTTTTGGCTGTCAAGGGTATGGTCATGTGAAATCTGAATGTCCTACATTCTTAAGGACTAAGGGTAAAGCTATGGCTGTAACCCTTAGTGATAATGAGGTTTCTGATGATGAGTTCGGATGTGATGAGGATGGAAACTTCATTGCTTTCACTGCTACAGCTGTAGTCAATGAAAGCGTATCTGTTGAAGAGAATCTTTCTGATGAGGAACTCTCTGAGGATGCAGATCTTCAAGAGGCCTACAATAAACTTTGCAAAATTGCTGCAAAGGATGCTATGAATGTTGAACTTGGCCTGAAAAAAATTGAAACTCTTGAGCTTGAAAAGAAAAATTTGCTTGTTAAACTATTTGATGCTAATGATCTTTTGAACAATGTTAAATCTGAGAACATGCTTTTGCTTGATAAAGTTAAAACTTTGGAACATGATTTATCTGTTGCTAGATCTGCTAAATCTAAACTTGATCACATGCTGAATGTTCAAAAGTATCCTTCTGATAAATCTGGGTTAGGATATGTTGAAAGCATCTTTGATTTTGCACCACATTCCACGAAGTTTGTTCCTTCTTCTTCTTCTGAACCTTCCGTGAGTGAGGTTGTGAGTGAAACTGTCAAACCCTCTGTGAGTGAGGTTGTCAAACCTATAGAAGTTTCACCTCCTAGGAAGATTAGGGTTGATGTGAGAGAATCTAAACCTAAAGATTCTACCCTTTCTAAGGACAAGATGCATGGTAAACCTGCTTGGGTTTGTCAATATTGTGGAAAGTCTGGACACATTCGTCCTAAATGTTACAAGCTTCAAGCTGCTAAGAGAGCAAACAAACCAAAGGTGCCTGTGCCTCACGCACAAGATCCTATGGCACTTATTGGAGAATTGGTAAAGGTGTTGAACTTTTATTCCAATCCTGGAGTTGGAAATCACTCGAATGTGAATAAGAACTCCAATGCTCGTGGTGCATCTAAAAGGTTTTTGATGCAAAAGACTCGTCCTAATTGAGTCTTTCTGACATGGTTCTTGTGCTTCACTGCTCATTCCTCTGTGACCATTGTTCTTTGGTTTTTGTGTTTTTGTGTTTTTTTTTTCTAGGACTTGCATTGCATTACATTCATGCATTACATTCTAGGATTTATTTGTTTTCTCTTTAAAATATATATAAAAAAAAAAAGGGAAAAAGCAAATTGTGTTTGGCACTATTTTTCTTGGTCTTTGAAGACAAGGTTGGTCAATTTACTTACACATAACATGTCTTTATGTACCTTGTTTAGCTTTGATGAGCTTATTTATTGCACTTTACTAGTTGAAACTTTGTAGTGCATGTTGTGTGGGAAAGATGTTTATGGTGTTTATCACTTTGTCTTAATCTTGATGTCACATGTTATTTGACTGTCGGACTAGATTCTTTTGAGAAAGGCATAAATAACCATCTCACCACTGTTCACTAGCCAATCATGAACACCTTAGTGCATATCATAAGATTTTGTGCTCGAAAAGTGTAGCACATGCACAAAAAGAACATAAGGTGTAGCCTCTGCTTAACTGCTTAATGCTTAAAATTGGTGTGTACTATTAGGCTTGATGCCAATTCACTTCATTAAAACTGGTGTGTACTATTAGGCTTGATGCCAATTCACAAAATTAAGAGGCTAAATAAAAGAAACTTACATGATTGCAAGCTTATGTTCTAGGAGATGTGGGAGTTATATGATGTAACTCTTTAGGTGATAGTCTCTTTTAAATTCTATGTGATGAATTTTGTAGACTTTGTGATTGATTGCTATACACATATCATCTCACATGTTTCTCAAGCTTTTGCTAGTTTGCACACACTACACGAGTTACTCTTTGCTAAACACTGTACATGTTATTGTGTGTGTTTTTGGTCTGACCAACCAAGTTTGAAAATATCTTAAGCTTTATGCAAAACATTAGTTTGGCTGAGAAATTGAAAGAAGAACTGGCTGAAACTTTCTTTGGAGAAACTGGGATTACAAATTGGGTTTTTTGAAAAAACATTCCATTTCATCTCATACTCATGCATTGTGGTTCATTGATTTCATGCTTTGAGGAGTGTTTTTAAAATAATTGGTTTGAGATTTTCAAAACTGGAATTTTTCTGAAAATACTGTGATCCACTACTTGTTTCGATTGACCGAAAATTTTTAAAATTTCTTTTATAAAATTTCGGAGTGATTCGATCGATCGAAAGTAATTTTCGATCAATCAAAAATCATGAATCAGCTTTTTAAAAACAATTTCTTGGACTGATTCAACTGACTTTTCAAAAGTTTTTTTCAAACTTTTCTATCTCTCTCCGAGTTGGCACGGATCTACAGTGATTTTTTGTCGTTTTCCTCCAAAATTTTTGCAAGAATTCTCTTTCCTCAAGCCGGTAAGTCTCTTTTGCCCTTCCTTTTTGAGTTTATTTGCATTTTTCATGCATTTTCATTCAAAATTTTCGGACCTCTCTATTTTGGGATTTTTGATGTTTCGAGCAAATTCTTGTGCAATTGATCAATGGGTTTTGATGGGGACATGTTATAAGCTTGATTGTAATAGTTTAATTTGATCAATTTTGGTTTTTGTGAGAAATTGAAATTCTAGGGTTTATGTTCAAGTTCCGAATTGGGGATTTTGTTAAATTGAGTTGTAATTGATGAAATTGGCTTGTTGATTGGATGTAATTGGGCATTATAATCTATGTGTAATGTTTTGTAAGGCTCAATTTATCCATGTACTTCAAAATTTTTCAAGTGGTTTTCAAATTTTTGGGGTTTTTGTTAAAAACTCTATGCTCAAGCCAATTTTGTGCAATTGAACTTAATTTTGACACTTGTTTACTGCATTAGTACATGCATCATGTCATTTTAACTATTCATGCATCATATAGATTTTTACTCTATATTTTTTTGTGCTGACTTGCAGTTTGCCCTTGGTTTTTTATTTTTTTTGGGTTTTCTCTGTGTCTCTGTCCTTTCCTTAGCATCATGCCTAGGAAAACTAGAGCTCGTAGGTCTGTCACCACCTCTTCCCCATCCCTTCCTCCCTTTGACCGTGAGAAATTCCCCAGTGAGAAAAATCAAGAGATTTATGATAGGTTGAATCTTAAGAGGAAAATTTGGTCTGAGCGTTCTGTCATTTTAGATGAGCTTGATCCTGCCATTAGGGAAAATTTAGAGCGTCGGGGCTGGTTACCCTTGGTGGATATTTCTGATCCTCCTCCACCTGCTACCTTGATTAGAGAGTTCTACTCGAACATCTCTATCCGCATCTATGATTCCAACACTTTAGTAAAGAGTTGGATATGAGGCGTAGAGTACTCCATTACTCCTAAGGTAGTGGTTGATGCTCTAGGGGTACCTTTGGTACAGCACCCTGTCTATCCCTATGATGAGTCTTCAGTTTTGAGTGATGTTATGTCTTACATCACTGGGTCTTCTATTCAGTGGGGTTTTGATCCTCAGATCACTATTGCTGAGCTTTCTGAGCTTCACTATCTTTTCTTTAGGATAGCTTGTCACTCTATCTGGCCCATTTCTCATCTTCACACCATTCCTTTCGAGCGGTGTGTATTTTTGTACGCTTTGATCACTGATGCTCCTATTAGTTTTCCCCACTTGTTCCTTCGTTCTTTGAACGAAGTGTATAGGAGTTCATCTTCTGCTCATGCACTTGTTCATCCTATTTTCATCCATAGGATTCTTCTTTATCTAGGTTTAGAGGATTTCCCTTCCTCGGAGCCTGTGCATGTCATCGGTCCCTTAGGTGCGTCTTTTCTTAGACAGAGGGCTGCTCACCTTCGAGCTGGCTCTAAACACCCTAGGTCTGAGCCTTCCGGGTCCGCACCTCCTCCCTCTTCTTCTACAGGTCCTGCTGGTGAGGCTGTTCCTGATCCTGATGCTGCTGCTCCTGTTGCTGTTCCTCCACCTCCATCGGATGACTCTGATATCCATCGTACTTTGGAGACTGTCATGACCATTCAGGCGGCTCATGGTCAGCTTTTGGTGGACCTTTTTGATGAGATCCGAGCTTTGCGAGCTGATCTAGCGCATTTGCGTTCGCCCTTACCACCTCCTTTTGATGATGGATTGTGATTGTCCTTTGGCATTCCGTCACAAAAAGGGGGATTAGAGTTTGTAGAGGAGATTTTTGTAGTTAGGGAGATTATGTTTATTTTGTGGAGTAGATTGTATTTAGGCGCTTCACTTTGTATATCATTTTTGGGATATTCATGTTAGGGGGAGTAACATTGATTGATATACATGTTATTTTATTTGATTCTTGTTTCTTTGGATTCACTGTTTTTTGATTTATATTCTATGAGTTATTCATTGATATATTTCTTTATTATGTGTTGTGTGAATCATACAAGAATGTTATACCTGTTTATATACTATTTTTTGTCACACATGCGTTTGTTGAGTATTTCAGGAATATACAGGTTGATTCAATTGAGCTGCTGTCTACACTTGCAACTGATGGATAGTAGTTAGGATTGAATTTTGATTTTATGAGCATTATTTGGTAAAGGGCTTTTTAAATGTAAACTTTGAGCTTTTAGTTTGTGTTTTGTCACGGATTGCCAAATGGGGAGTTTGTTAGGTTCTAAAGATTTAGGATTTTATGTATTTAGAACTCTAATTTGTATTGTTGGCAAAACATGATCAAAACAGGTTATTTAGTCTTGTTTAGACTTGCTCAAAGTTGGGTCTTTCATGTAAAGTTGGAATCGAGTGGCTGCAGATGCATTGGTGCATTTCGGCCTGGCTCGATCGATCGAAGGAAAGGCTCGATCGATCGAATCTCGGGCAGAATGTTTTTCTGCAGAATATTCCAGCTCAGCCCTAACTCATTAAACGTTTTGGGTTTTCTGTTTTTACCCTAGGTATATAAAGAAAAACCCTAGTCACGTTTTTAGAGTTGCTCCAGTTGTATTGTTGCTCATACATTGCGGTTTTGTGTAAATCTCTTGTGAGATCTAGAGGAGCTTTCCTTTACACAAAGCTTAGGGTTTTCAAGGTAGAGATATTATCAACATCTTGATGATCAACTCGGTTGCTACCATTGGAGCTTAAAGAATAACAAGCGTGAGTGCTTGTATTTGCTAAAGAATTCAAGAAAGGAGTCCGTGGATTTGGAGCTTGCACGTGGTCGTGTCAGTAAGTTCTACTGGTGGGTAGCATTAGGAAGTCAAGCGGGGAGCTTGTAGTCCTTCTGTATGAACTTCAATTCTTTCACATAGTGGATTCAGGTTTACCTTGAGGATAGCTAGGTCAAATCCTCCCCAGGTTTTTACCGTGTGGTTTCCTGGGTGATCATATCTTGTGTTATTTATTATTCCGCTGCTTTATTTGTTTGATATGATTATTTGATTGCTTTAACCTAGAATTGCATAATTTAACTAAGTAACAACTTGGCTAATTAATCTAGGCTAACCAATCTGGTTGTTTTAAGGGGTCTAAAACCGTTCACAGTTGTTTCTTTTCTATTTCTTACTTTTAGCGACTTTCATCTGTCCTAGTGTAGAAACCATGACCAATTGGCACCTTCTCCAAACAATGAAGTGGGATGAAACATGGCTTTTTGCATGCATATTTGATGAGCGAACAGTTATTCTGTTTAATTGCTTTAAGTTTGTTTATGTTGTTTGTCCTGGTTGTTTTTTGGTAGATCTTGCTACTTTTCTTTTATGTTTTCCTTCTAATTGATCCATTATATGGCCCCTTTTTTCTAGTGAAGATGTTTAAAGTGGGGCAAAGTACTGATTTGTGTTATAATATATGTTTCTCAGGGATTTATGGGACTGACTTTTTGTAGTAATTGGCTGTAATTTTTGGGTATTTTGTGTTGTGGTTTTTTTTTTGGTGGCTAACTCTACTGGTTTAAGCTTTTGATACTTGAATTGATTCTGCATAATTACAGCCAGCCATTTAACTAATTTTTTTTATACTATTGTTCCAGTATGGTTGGTTAATTAGCACTGGTTTTTTCAAAAATGCTTTTTCTCCTTAACCATTCATAGTTGAGTTTGATTGTTATGCTTATGCACTAAAGAGTGAGTATTCCAGCTGATCAGGTATGTCTCTTTTTTTTTTTTTTCTTTTTTTTTGAAGTTTTTCTTGCTATATCCCTCTCAGATCTCCCTTTAATGCTTGAAATGAGATTAAAATTTTTTTTTTTTGAGTATTTTATATCTATTACAATTGTGTTTGGTGTTATGAATGCTTACAATGTGGTGTGTTAGTAACATGTCAATACAATAGTTGAGCAACTAGACAAAACATATAGATTTTGCTGACTTGGACGCATGCAAAAATGGGCTTGGGGAGGGCACAGTCGGTGTTATGACATTGGTTGATATTTATGGAAAGTCGGGGAGGTTTGATGATGCGATTGAGTGCTTGGATGTTATGAAGTTTGCGGGGTTGAAGTCGCCTTCCACAATGAACAGTGCCTTGATTAATGTCTACGCGTAGAAGGTATGTTGCTAGTTGCCTTGATTAAGCAATTTACTTTGAGTGAATATATATATCAAAACGTGTTTATATTTTTAATAGCATCTTCTATACCTGTACCCTTTTGAGGAAGTGCTAGTAACCTAAGTGATAGGCCACAAACTGAATGACCCATTGTGATTAAACCAATTAATTAATTAGCTAAGTTATTAATTAATCAATTTATCATGCAATTGCGTGGAAGTACAAACAAATCACCAAACAACTAAACATGTAGTGGAAATTAAATGACACGGTGATTTGTTTACGAATGGGGAAAACCCTAATGGCAAAAACTCCACCGGGTGATTTTCATATCACCACTCCCGAAACTCCACTATTATCAAATCAAGCAGTTACAAGTAAAGGAATCCCAAGTACCTTACTAACCTACAGTTGAACCCTTACCCCAATACCCAATTGGACTTGATCTGTAGTGACAATTTTCACCTTTAATGCACGGCTCCCAAGTACGTGACTAACCAATGGGCGGATCCCAGTATGCGACTTCAAACACCAACTAAGAAGGAGAGGTTGGCTGCAAAGTTCTTCAGTTCATCCTTTACGATGAAGATCAAGAAGATGCTTGATTACAAAACCCTATGGTGCAAATACACAGCAACTTCTTGAGAGAAGATGAACTAGGTCAAGAACTTCGTCTTTTGATCACAATTTGCTTGAACAGAGATTGCTCAATGCTTTTGCAACTTGTGTACAATTTTACAGCTCTTAAAACAATCCTTTTATATGTTTAGGGTTAGAAAAAAGAAGGCCCAAAAGCATATTCACGGATCCCAAGGAAATCAGATCAGAAAATCTGATTTTATAATTCTCGACAGATAGCAGGTGTCGAGGTAGCTATCGAGCAGGTGTCGAGAATTAATGAATGTGCACTTCAGCTTGCTTTTTCTTGGACAGACTTGATGACTTCAACACTTGATTTTGAAGTATTAAAAACACCTAGAACTACCCAATTACAAGTAGAGTGCGTTTTGTCAAAAGGATTAGCCAATTTACATAAATAAGTGACATATGTTCTTAACAAGTGAACACACATATGTCCTAACAATCTCCCCCTTTGACAATCCGTGACAAAACCATAACAAACAAATGAACATATGAGAGAAGTCATAAATCACTCAACTCATATTCACTTGTTGAATACAATAAAATCTATCCTAACACAAACTCTTGAAAAATTTTGCAAGAAGAGAGTTTATGGCAAGTAGACTTTGACAACCTGTATTTCTGAAATACTTTAAACAAAACTCATTAGGCATCTTGTGTGAAACAGAAATAAATAGATTGCATACAAGTATAAAGAACATGTGTATAAAGATAGAGAAGAAACAACACATGAAGAGAGAGGTGAAAGAAACATACATCCACATATATAGAAATAAGTACAATGTATGTAAAACTGGCCAAAAGACCTCATATACAAGATCAATGTATCTATAAAGAATAGAAAAGAAAAGATACATCAAAACCTCACTACATCCCTCAAAAATATCAACACTCCCCCTATCAAAATGTCCTAAACTAACTCTCCCCCTAAGATGACTACTCTCATAATCCAAAACTACTCCCTCTTTTTGTCACGAGTGACAAAGGGTAGAGTGTCATGTAAACATCTCATCAGTAGAGTTAGCATCTCCATCATCATCATCCGAAGCATTATCATCATCATCATCATCATCATCCTTAGAGTTAGAAGCCGCTGGAGGAGGTGGAGAAGGAGTAGCATCTGGAGCAAAACCACCCATGGTCGCCTGTCGTCGTGCAATACGACCAACACGATCATTCACCTGATACAACTCAGTGGAGAGTGTATCAAGGCGAGTGTCCATGCGCTGTAGCTGCGCCATAATGTCTCCTAGAGATACATCACTCGTAGAGGAAGAAGGAACAAATGTAGCTGGAGCTGATCTGGATGGAGCTGAACGGGAGGAAGGAGTGGAATCCGTCTGTCGCGACCTAAACTGAGCCTCACTACGTTTTACGGTAGGGGCATCTATGGCACAGATGTGAGTGAAATGGTCGGACACTGGAAAAGGGATAGAAAAATGACGTAACATCCTCGTGATAGCGAAAGGAAAGATGAGCTTATCACGGGACACTGAATCTAGATGGACATCTATGATAGAAAGGATGAAATGAGAAGGAAAATCTATAGTAAGATGCTCTAGAAGTGATAGCAAAAATCGAGCACGAGGCTCTGTGATAGAGTTGTAGTGAGAGAGTGGATGGAGTACAAAGGTCATCACCATGTTTAAGAATCTAGGCTCTGTGATGTGTACTGATGCTCACCCCAATCAGCAGGACGCTGACAAAAGGCAAAGATGAGCTCATCTTTGGACACAGTCTGCAGATGCTCACAGGAAGGATAGTCAGGAAAATCTATCCTAGGAATCCTAAGTACATCCGCAACTAGCTGTGGTGTAACAGGGATGCGCGTACCTCGAACGCAAGTGAAAAAGAGAGGTACTGAACGATCAATCCCGTGCATGTTGGAGTAAAACTCCTGAATGAACACGAGAGGACAAGTGACCGGGACGTCACACAGTGACTCCCATCCCCTACTGTGAATGATAGAGGGAAGGTCAGTGTCGGCGAAGTCTGCCAAAATGACTTGGCGTTTCGAATGAACACCTCGTCTAGAAAATTTCTTAGAAAATGCCTTGTGGGCATCTCTATCACGGAACCGAAGGTCAAGAGGAGCAGAATCAGAAGAAGAGAAAGCTCCAGAATGCAGAGGGTTCCGAGCAGGAGTGGATTTACGTTTGGGTGCCATAGACACTACTAACATAAAAGAATGAGAAAGAGATAGAGAGGGAGACAATCAGAAAAGTCCCAAAACAGTTCATATATATGAGATATATTGAACAACAAGTACGTATGCATGGGAATACATGAACATGTGACATGAAATGCAATGTATGTCATTTTGAAAACATTTAAGTGCAAACCCAACCCAAAATTTGAAGAAAAACTCATCAATTTTGAAAAACCCCAAAAATTTCCAAAAATTCCAAAACCTAGGTTTCAAAACATGAAATGCATGAAAAAGGAAGGGAAAAATGATCTTACCAAGTGATTGAAACCAAGGGAAGACCGAAAATGAAGATGGTTTGAAGATTTGAGTGAGAGAAAAGTGGTTGGGAGATGAAACGCCTTTGGACAGATCGAGAGAGATCGAGAGAATGAGAGAAAAATCACGACGAATCCTTATATAGACACCTCAGTAAATCTCGACAGCTGAGGTGTCGAGAGGTATCGAGGAATTTGTCGAAAAAGGTGTCGAGGATTTGGCCTTCGATAGCTTCAGGTGTCGAGAGGTGTCGAGGTACAAGACCAATTTCAAAGATCAGAAGCTCGATCGATCAACAAGGTATCAAGAAGGTATCGAGAAGACATAAGATTTCTCGATCGATCCACTAGGTGTCGAGATTGCGATAAGAAAAGGCTTGAGAAGCTCGACAGATGACCAGGTATCGAGGAGGTGTCGAGGAGGTGTCGAGCCATCAGTTAAAAGCAGTTTTTCGAGAAGAGAAAAACACAGACATGAATGCAATCCATCATACACCTCAACCAAAGATCCAATCAACATTTTAAGCTCTCAAAATCATCTCTCAACAAGAAATTTAAGCACATGGATCCTCAGAAACACACACACACACAAAATAAGTCTAACCAATTTTATATTTCAAAAACAAGTTAAGACAGTTTAGTGAGCATACATTAGCACATGTAAAACCTTTGTGATGGCCAAATCACATTGTACCTACACATGTATCAAGAGTAGCAAAGAATATTGCGTGTTGTGTGTGAAAAATATCGCAAGATTGCATATGTGTATACATGTTATGACGATCTGAGATATGAGAAAATAACTTTAACTCACACACAATCATAACTGTTTGATGGGGACTATCACCTTTGAGGTACATCCTATGACTCCCACATCTACTAGAAAACACGTTTGCAATCATATTTAAAGCATTTTAATCTTTTTGCTTTTTATTTTCTTTGCATATTTTCTTTTAAGCATATCATGCATGGGCATAAAAAGAGAGAAAAGAAATACCCAACATGTTAAGCATAGACATTGCACTTTTGCTATGCCGAAGCATACGAATGTCTTTGACACTGCACTTTTGCTATGCCGAAGCATACATGTGTCATACTATGATTGGCGGGCAACAGTGGTGAGATGGTCATTTATGCCTTTCTCTTAGGATTTTCTAGTCCTACCCGACAAAAAGAGTGATATGAGTGTTAAGTTTAAGTGATAAATTAATCTTACTCATCATAAATAAGAGCCACAAAACTCACTTACTTAGTTATGCATAGAGATGCTCATCTAAGCTACAAGAGATGCAAAGTTTTAGAAAACTCTGTTTCATTGGCCATCCAAGGTACACAAGTACCAAAGTACACAAAACACACACTGTTTTTGCATTTTTCTGATTTTTCAAATTTTTTTTTAAATTTTTATATCAAAAACAAAATAAACAAAACTGAAAATAAACAAACAAAAACATGTTATCAAAGTAAAGCAAAAACTAGGCTGACTCAACAGAAATGCAAAAACACACAAGCAATGCAACAAACAAGAAAAATAAGAAGGGAAAAGAAAGTGATGAGATCACTTAGAGTCATTTTTCTTCCACACCTTAGAAGAACCTTTCCTTTGATTGAACCCTTGAACCGGCGTTGAGGGGGAAGAATTGAGACCGTTCAAGTTCGAAAGGAACACAAGGGTTTAATCAAAGGAAAGGTTCTTCTCTTGTCTAGGTTCTCACTAGCTAATTCAGTTTTAACCTCAGTGTTCTCAATTTCAGTGTTATTAGCAGGAGAAACAAAAACAGTATTGCTAGTAGAAGCAGTACTAGAGAAAGAAAGACCATACCCCAAGCCAGTTCGATCCGAAGCAGATTTCTGATTGCTAAGTATATGTCATCAAGCTTTGCACTTGAAGTCCTCTCCAGTTGAGCTCTGACTTGAAACAGCTCCGCTTCAAGCTTCTTGGTCTTCTCAGCCAAAAAATTGTTCTCAAATCTCAGTGTTCCAATTGTTTGATTCGCCTCATCAAAGTTTGTGGACAGCTTTTCACGATCAAGTTCCACATCACTGAGCTTCTTGGTGGCCAGCCTATATAATTTCTCATGCTTTTCAAAGAGTTTTTAAAGCTTCTCATAGGCTGAATGGATATCATCTTGATCATCCATCTTCTCAAATTTGGACTCCACCAGTTCTTCTTCTTCATCCACTTCTTCAACAATCCCTTCAGTAGGATTGACTGTGGCAGTGAAGGCATTTAAGATTCAGTCATCTTCATTGTCGGAATCATCTTCAGGTTTAGTGTCACTTAAGGTTGCTGCAAGTGCCTTGCTTTTCCCAATGCTCTTGAGATATGTAGGACACTCATGTTTCATGTGTCCGAACCCATGACATCCAAAACACTTTGGTCTTGTAGGAACAATGTACTGACCGCCATCCTTAGCATCCTTCTTCCCTTTGTCTTGGCTTTTAAACTGAGAAGAACTGGACTGCCTGCGGTCCTTGTCGAAGCTCCTTTCATTGGCATTCTTCATAAACTTCTTGAACTGCCGGGTAATGTAGGACTTCATCTTGGAATCTTCATCATCGGAAGACTCATTAGTATCACTACTCTTTGCCTTTAAGGCCAAGCTTTTGCCTTTATTTGACTTGCCAATCCTAGATAACCCTATCTCATAGGTTTGCAAGTTTCCAACCAGCTCAGTCAAAGGTATCTTGTCTATATCCTTTGATTCCTCTATTGCCGTAATCTTGGCATGGAATCTCTCAGGTAGAGATCTGAGCACCTTCCTTACAATCTTGGGTTCAAGGATGGTTTCCCCAAGATTGAAAGCTGAGTTCACTATGTCCTTGAGCTTGGCATAGAACTCATCAAACGACTCATCCTCTTCCATCTTAATTTCTTCAAAGCTTGTAGTGAGCCTCTGAAGCTTTGAATCTTTGATAGCCTTTGTTCTTTCATAGGTTGTCTGGAGGATGGTCCAAGCCTCCTTAGCAGTTTCAGTTGAGGATATCTTCTTGAACTCCTCATTGGTGACTGCGTTAAATAGGGCATTTAACGCTTTGCTGTTGAAGTTGGCCACCTTGATCTTTGCGTCATCCCAATCGGCCAGTTCTTCTTTTGGCTTAGTCCAGCCAATCTCTACAGCTTGCCACACCTTCTTATCTAAAGATTGCAAGAAAGCTCTCATGCGTACTTTCCAGTATGCATAGTTAGTGCCATCAAATAAAAGAGGTATGATTAATGACTGCCCTCTATCCATGACAAACAGGGGTCAATGGATCAACACAGCAAAGATTAAACCTAATCAGAGTGTGCTTGCTCTGATACCACTTGATAGGCCACAAACTGAATGACCCCTTGTGATTAAACCAATTAATTAATTAGCCAAGTTATTAATTAATCAATTTATCATGCAATTACGTGGAAGCACAAACAAATCACCAAACAACTAAACATGCAGCGGAAATTAAATGACACGGTGATTTGTTTATGAATGGGGAAAACCCTAACGGCAAAAACCCCACCGGGTGATTTTCAGGTCACCACTCCCGAAACTCCACTATTATCAAGTCAAGCGGTTACAAGTAAAGGAATCCCAAGTACCTTACCAACCTACAGTTGAACCCTTACTCAATACCTAATTGGACTTGATTTGTAGTGACAATTTCCACCTTTAATGCACGGCTCCCAAGTATGTGACTAACCAATGCGCGGATCCCAGTACGTGACTTCAAACACCAACTAAGAAGGAGAGATTGGCTGCAAAGTTCTTCAGTTCATCATTTACAATGAAGATCAGGAAGATGCTTGGTTACAAAATCCTATGGTGCAAATACACAGCAACTTCTTGAGAGAAGATGAACTAGGTCAAGAACTTCGTCTTTTGATCACAATTTGCTTGAACAGAGATTGCTCAATGCTTTTGCAACTTGTGTACAATTTTAAGGCTCTTAAAACAATCATTTTATATGTTTAGGGTTAGAAGAAAAGAAGACCCAAAAGCATATTCACAGATCCCAGGGAAATCAGATCAGAAAATCTGATTTTGTAATTCTCGACAGATAGCAGGTGTCGAGGTAGCTATCGAGCAGGTGTCGAGAATTAATGAATATGCACTTCAGCTTGCTTTATTTTGGACAGACTTGATGACTTCAACACTTGATCTTGAAACCTTGTTTCTTGAAGTATTAAAAACACCTAGAACTACCCAATTAGAAGTAGAGTGCGTTTTGTCAAAAGGATTAGCCAATTTACATAAATAAGTGACATATGTTCTTAACAAGTGAACACACATATGTCCTAACACTAAGACAAGTCAAACAAGCAGTAGCATTTGAGGTGATCATTGACATCTTTGCCTTACAGTATTGCGTAAACTATGAGATGGCTTAAACTCTTGATGGGAAGATTTTAATTGCCAATGTTGGTGACTCAAAGGCCCTTTTATGCACAAAGAAAATCTAGTCTGGTCAGGATACTGGTTCTCTGATATCTCCCTTTTTTTTGTTAAGTAGTGATATTGATTATTGACTTTTTAACCAGTTGCATCCAGAAGATAATTGATCCTAATTAATGGGAATAAAGGTTTAGCTGATTTGAGTTGAAATTAGTTGTGTCTACTAGATATGTGCAAAGGTCATAAAGAATTCCTTTCTCTTAATGCTTTTACTTGAAATAGGACTTTCCTAAGCATTAGTTGTACATCAAGTAAAGGAGTATAAAACTTCACCTTATTTTAACCTAATAATTGAATATCTGTATGTTTACATGAAAATGACAGGTAACTTGACAGCCAGTCTTTCAGCTACTGAACTAACTAAAGATCATAGTCCAGGTAGAGATGATGAAAGAGCTTGAATTGAAGTAGCTGGTGGTATCGTTGTCACTCTTTGGGGTAAGCCTTGGGTCAATGCTGAACTTCCTATGTCCCGAGCCATTGGTGATGTGGTGAAGTGTACCAAAAGAGGTGAGGCTGTGATGTACTTTTAATGTTTGATTTTCTCCTTATAGATCGTTTGATGCCTTATTTTTTCTTTATGGATTATTTGATGCCTTATTTTCTCCATTTTTGTCCATTTTTTCCCAGAACAATGAATCTTTTGAAGTTGATCAATATGATGAGTACTTAAAGAGTAAGTTATCTTAGTGGTATGGTAGTTATTACATTGACACGTAATTATGAATTCAAGTGTATTGGTTTTAAAGGGTTATAGCTCGCCTGGTTCTACGAAAGTTAGGAATCAAGAGGCTTAGTTGCTCTGCTGCCTCATGGAGAAAACCTTTATTCCTTCTTCATTGGCTGTATAATGCAGTAAATAATTTGGGCAACCTTCAATCAAATGGGCAATTACCCAACTTGTAGGTTGTCTTTTGTGTGCACAATGCCAGCTAATTGGGTGGACTGGGTTTGGGTTTCCAAAGTGGGAACCTGTGTTTTTGATGGTTTAGAACAAAGTTTGCTCCAGTGGGTTCAAGTTTAAGAAGGCCTTCCCATCTCAATCCTGGTCTATTGCCACTCCTACCTTAATTGGGACTTGGTGATCGCTCCTCCTTCATGCTTCTAATGGTTTGAAATGATGATTTTATGTGGCCAACCACCAAATCAATTTTAATATGGTTCAGGTGGTTTTGGATTTTCTTTATTATTTATGTTCTTTTTAATCTTTTGCCTTCTTAGTGCGCCGCCGCCCCCCCCCCCCCCTCCTCTTTCTTCCTGATAGTATGGCAAAAGTGCAAGTTATATCCTTTCATTTAAAGTATTTTCATTATAAATTTACTCTAATTGAATCTTAATGTTGTTCTGTTAGGACATATATGTTTTAACTTGTTTAAGAACATATGTCACTTAGTTATGTAAATTGGCTAATCCTTTGACAAAACGCACTCTGCTTGTAATTGGGTAGTTCTAGGTGTTTTTAATACTTCAAGAAACAATGTTCCAAGGTCAAGTGTTGAAGTTATCAAGTCTGTCCAAGAAAAAGCAAGCTGAAGTGCAAAGTTTTTAAAGCTCGACACCTCTCGACAGCTACCTCGACACCTGCTATCTGTCGAGATTTAAAAAGTCAGATTTCCAATCTGATTTTCTTGGGATCCGTGAATATGTTTTTGGGCCTTCTTTTCTTCTAACCCTAAACATATAAAAGAATTATTTTAAGAGCCGTTTTGGGTGACACAAGTTGCATTATCATTGAGCAATCTCTGTTTAAGCAAATTGTGATCAACAGACGAAGTTCTTGACCTAGTTCATCTTCCATCAAGAAGTTGCTGTGTATTTGCACCATAGAGTTTTTTAACCAAGCATCTTCCTGCTATTCATCAAGTGGATGAACTGAAGAACTTTGTAGCCAACCATTCTTCCTCAGTTGGTGTTCTGAAGTCGCGTACTTGGATCCGCGCATTGGTTAGTCACGTACTTGGGAGCCGTGCATCAAAGGTGGAGACTGTCACTACAGATCAAGTCCAATTGGGTATTGGGGTAAGGGTTCAACTGTAGGTTGGTAAGGTACTTGGGATTCCTTTACTTGTAACCGCTTGATTTGATAATAGTGGAGTTTCGGGAGTGGTGACCTGAAAATCACCCGGTGGGGTTTTTGCCGTTAGGTTTTTCCCCATTCGTAAACAAATCACCGTGTTATTTATTTTCCGCTGCATATCTAGTTGATTGGTGATTTGTTTGTGCTTCCATAAAATTGCATGATTAATTGATTAATTAATTACTTGGCTAAATTAATTAATTAGGGTTAATCACAAGGGGTCATTCAGATTGTGACCTATCATGTTCTGTTGCCTTTGGGGATTCAATTGCTCAGGGTATGAAGATGCTGCTTTAAAAACACAATGTAGACTTGCATAATTGAACTTTGGCCAAAATGTAATATTTAGCACGGCTTTTTCAATAGCTATGGTCTTATGTTCAAATGGAATTATGAATGGTGAGATGACAGCTGGTGATTTGGTAAAATGTGTTCTTATATGCTTGTAATGAAATTTATATTTTCAGAAAGGATTGGCTGATGGTTACACAAATTATGGATTAATGTCATGGTGCAGGTCATGGTGAATGGACTTCTCTTCCAACTATCTCTTCCACTGAATTATCTTGGCAGTGTTTATCATGAGACCATACAGAGTCTTGTTGATATGTTTCTCAAGTAACTTCCCACAATTCTCTTGCAATTTAATTATCCTGGGTTTTATAGTTTGTTTATTGTTGCATAATATGTCTGCTAGTTTGGATTTTCTTTCATCTCAGCATGTGTTTTTTCCTTGAGAAAATGACTTGTAATTTCTTCATAGGAGATCAAGATTCATTTCTTCATATGGACTTCATTGTATGACAATTTTTCAATCAAACACCTCAACCATTTAACAAGTGCATGATTAATTGGTTTGTCTATTTCCTTGTAGTTCTTAATGCAAGGAAAAGTTGGTGGCTATGCATCAGTCTTTGAGAAGTACCACGAGAAGGCAGAATCCTTTATTTGAGACCCTTTAAACAATAGTACATCAGGTTGTTTTGCATTGAAATAGAATAATATTAAGATTAGGATTTTGATCATGCATGGTTCTTGTACTGATTCATTTCTCTTCTTCTTCTTCTTCTTCCTTTGTTTTCTCCTTTATCTAGTTAAAATACTAAGTTCATTTATGTTAATATGAAAATGTCTACATAAACTTCAAGAATGAAGAATTTAGTAACTTGGAAAGCTAATTGAATTTTGTTTTGATATTTGTGTTTTGGTATAATATAGATTTTTTAATATGTGGTTCTTTAAAGTCTATGTGCATGGCTGTGGGTTTTCATTTATTTATTTTTTTAACAAGAGAAAAACCTTATTTTGAGGGTTGGGAGACCCTCAAAAAAAGGTTATTGTTCTTTTATCCCTTTTAAATTTTTCAGAGGTTGCCAATCCTTGATAAAGATAAAACATTTGTTTTGAGGGTCATGTAGGCTGTTGAAATTTTGGTTTCAAGGGTCATAAAGGCCGTAGAAATTTCCGTTTCAAGGGAATTTGTTTTAAAGGTCATCAAGGGTTAGTTAAACCCTTAAAATAATATCTTTTGAGGGCTTTTAATACTTTTTTTCAAGGGTTTTGACCCTAAAAAAAATCAACTTTGTTGCGAAATCAACACTTAACACATCAAAACATGTTATATGTGTTTAGAAATATGTTTAGGAATAGATTTTGTTGAGTTTATCTTGGAAATATTTGTTGTTAGTTTAGGTTGTTTATTTTTATATTAGAAGCATGCTAGGTTCTCTTTGATTGCTATTTTGTTTGTTGTTTTAAAACTATGTTTCTGGGTGCGTGTGCGTGGCCATACTCTATGCATGCATATGCATACATGAAGTATGCGTATACATACAGTTAGGATGCGTACGCATACCCTATGTATGTGCACGCATACTCATGCCCAAAAATGTAGATTTTGAGTTCTTTCTATTTTTTTTTTATTAGTTTTAATCACATGTTTAGGTTTTGTTGAGTCTAGTTTTCACATGTTTAGGTCAAGGGTTAGTAGAATAACATGTTTCACATGCTTTGATTGTTGAATTGATAATTAGGGTTTATATCTTGGTTGAATCACATGAACATGCATATGAACATGAACATGCATTGATGCATAGGTGCTGTTGTGCTATGAGGTAAGTGAGGTAAGTCATGCATAATTACATGAACATGCATTTGATTTGGTTGATGAACATGATGAGATTTCTTGATTGATGAACATGATGAATATGATTGATGATTAATGCCTTGTTGATGTTTTTGTTTTGTGATATGCTTGCTGCCTTTGGATATATATTGCTGGATGAATGGTAGGGTTTTTATGCTATGGATGAGTGTGGGAAATTTGCCATATTTTGCATGTTAGTGTGTGTGGGTTTTGAATAACATGTTAGAGGACCCTTTGATGGGATTAGGATTTGAAACACAATGAGTGGAAGCCGACCTATGGGTCAGGTAGGGATAGGTGCCTAACACCTTCCTATCCCTATACCTAAACTCCAGACACGTGCTTTGGTAAAGATCAGTCCTTCCACAAGGGCGCTATATTTTTGGTTACTAGACCTAATCTAGGTAGTGACTCCGTTTTTCTTTGCCATGGTCCACTCGACTGTGGCGTACTCCTCTCGTTGCGCCCATAGCACGATGCATGCATACGCATGAACAAAGACAGAACAGTTTCATTGACAATCTCAACCTACCATTGATCAAAACTCATACTAAACATGTTCTTACCCTCCTAGGACATCAAGTTTTCATCTAGACCCATCCCACAACAAAACCTAAGCATTTACAAGTCCAAAAATGGATTAAAATAAAGATCAAAGCAAAACTTGAAAATGAACAAAGTTGGAAAAACTTACTGATTTGGTCAGTGCACCCTTCGAGAGGTGTTTTGTGGCTTGAAAGTCAGTGGAGGGGACTCCATTAGCCTTATGGCTCCATCCCAGTGGGTGAGATTAAAGACTTCGCCGAAAATCATGTAGGAGGTTTTCTTGGTTTTGGGTGCCATTGGAGAAGATGAGAGAGTTTGGCAGAGAATGAGATTTTCTGATTCTATGAGGGATGAAGAAATGAAGTGTGCAAGAACTTTTATAGAGAGGAAAGGGAAGTTGAAGAGTTTGAGAGAATGTGAAGGTGTCTGATGACTAAAATAAATGTAGTTTAGGCCTCCCAATAAACTATGTGTAGTTTAGCAAGCAAAAAAAAAAAAAAAAAAAAAAAAAAATTTAGAAGATCCCCAATGGACTTCCAGGAGATGGGAAATGCAAGAAAAACTTCAAAAACATCCCCAATAGGTCATGAAATATGAAGAGTGTTACAAGGACACACCGAAATGACAAAAATACCCTTAGCGGATTGAAAGTCATAAAAATCCTGAAAGCACTGCCTAATGGAATGGAAGGCCCAAAAACATTCCCTGGCAGATCAGAAGTAACCAAGAAAACTCCCTCATGAGTTAAAATCATCAACTAAGCTCCCTAGTAAGTCACAAAGACGAGTGTATTTCCCCAGTGGATCAGAACCCTCAAGGACTTCCCCGTAAGTCCAAGATACCAAGATGACTCCCTTGTGGGTTACCATTGAGATTTTCCCCCAGGGATCAGAGTCCTCAAGGACTTCCCCACAGGTCTAGAACACCAAGATAACTCCCTCGTGAGTTATAAGGAGGAGAATTCTCCCCAGAAATGTCAAGATCACTAATGAAATCCCCTAGAAAAATTATCCCCAGCAGATCATATGTCATCAAAGACTTCCTCATAAGTCGAAAGAAACTGACAAAATCTCCCTCGTGAGTCATTTCCCCAATGGATCACACATCATTAAGGACTTCCTTGTGAGTCAAAAGTAACCAATAAAAGCTCCCTTGTGAGTCAGAATCACTGAGAAGAACCCTACATTTAATTGAGAAGCCCCTCGAGTGAGCTTTCCATTCAAGATCACCATCATTCTTGTGAATATATCCTTATGGAATTGTATATGCAGGCATAAATCCTCAAGAAAAGTCAGAAAAGAAGAACATGGAATTTGATTACATATCCTTCTTGGAATTGAACATGTTCACCAAAATTGAGGCTCAAGCCACCCAGAAATAAAAGAGATTGAGAAAGAGGTAAGAGCCACCCAGAATAGAAGAGATTGAGATAGAGACAGAAATTGCCAGAGGCAAGAGACACCCAGAGAAGTTTGAGGCAAGAGCCCCTAATGGACACCATAGATATGTATCCTTTTAAGCTTGAAAAGCATCTTGTTTGTTTGGTTGATGGTTGAGGCCCTTGGGCATGTTTTTTTTTCTTTTTTAGTGACTCTAAAATAGTGAGTTACTTGCCTTTTGCTTACAATCGGCAAACCAAGTTCTTGGATGGTGAACTTCCCATTGCTCGTTTCCCAATTAACACCTGACGGGGTTGTACCCCGCCCCATGTATGTGAGTTCTTTGCTGTGTGCGTGGGTTGGGCTTGAGCCGTATGTCCATACAAAGTTTTTGTCTCTTATTCTGTTGATTCTGTTAGTGCAACTCATGAATCAAAAAAAGGGCATTTGTAGACATCGCATTTAAAACTTAGTTTGGAACAAATTTCATATCATCTGGGAGTTTCTCTAAACCTCTATTTTTCGACTATATAAAGCCATAAAAGGTACTTTTTTTTAAAGAGGATGGATTCTAGTGGTAAAACACACAAGATTCACTAGAAAATAGTGAATCAAAGAGAGAGTTTTTCACAAACATCATCAAGTCAAGTTTTATTTTATTGACTTGATCTTTGAGTTCTAAAGTTTACTAACTCATTTTGAATTGGTTGTGACTAGATTGACTGAGGGGAATGGTCAAAATCAAGCTCTAAAGAGTTCTAGTATTAAGGTAAAGTTTCTAACTTTGGCTCTTCGCTTTTCTTTGTTTCTTTATGTTTTATATCTGTTTATGTGCTTATAATATGTTTGTTTAGTCTAGATATACTTTATGTTTGTATTCAGAGTATGTTAGGTTGTTAGTTTCTTTGTTTTGGTGTTTTCGTTTTGTAGTTTCTGGGTTAGGGTTCTTAGGGTGTGTATGCATGTGCATGCTACTTGTATGTGTAGGCATGCTCGTAGTATGCGTACGCATATAGATGGGCTGCGTATGCATTCCCTATGTATGCGTACGCATACTCTTGCCCAAAAACCCTAATTCACTTATGTTTGCTTTTCCTTTGTTTTAATTACATGTTTTACCTTCTGTTTAACCTGTTTTGCTTGTCCTTGAGCCTTTGTCTCTTTGTTTTGTTTTATTGTTGTTTTTTCTATTTGATGTTCATTAGGGTTTTAGATTGCTCGAATATCATGAACAAGTATTTGAATATGATCTTGCATTGATACATAGGTGCTATGATGCAGTGAGGTAAGTGTGGTAAGTCGTGCATAATAATATGAACATGCATTTGCTTCGGTTGATGAATATGATATGGTTGATATGCTTGGTTGAATTTGTTAGGACATATGTGATTCACTTGTTAGGAACATATGTCACTATTTTATGTAATTGGCTAATCTTTTGACAAAACGCATTTTACTTGTATTTGGGTAGATCTAGGATGTGTTTAATACTTTAAGAAACTTTGTTTCAAGATCAAGTGTTGAAGCCATGCAAGTCTGTCCAAGTTTCAAGCCAAGAAAGTGCCTATCATTAAAGCTCGACAGCTAGGCATCTGTCGAGGTTTATGAAAAACAGAATTTCAAATCTTTTTTGACTCTAATCCGTGATAATGTGTTTGGGCTTTCTTTTCTCACAACCCTAGACATATAAAAGTATTATTTTAAGGGCCGTCACACTAGTTCATCATTTTTGTGAAGAAGTTGCTGTGTTTGTGCACTGTAGGGTTTCGTAACCAAGCATCTTCTTGATCTTCATCGTTTAGATGAACTGAAGAACTTTGCAGCCAACAATCTTCTCTAGTTAGTGATTGAAGTCGTGTATTAGGATCTGCACAATTGGTTAGTCACGTACTGGGAGCCATGCATCAAAAGGAGAAATTGTCACTACAGAACAAGTCCAATTGGGTATTGGGGTAAGGGTTCAACTGTAGGTTGGTATAAGGCACTGGGATTCCTTTACTTGTAACCGCTTGTTGTGATAATAGTGGAATTTTGGGAGTGGTGACCTTAAAATCACCCGGTGAGGTTTTTGTCGTGTTGCTTTTCCCCATTCATAAACAAATCACCGTGTCAATTTATTTTCCGCTGCATACTTAGTTTAATTGGTGATTTGTTTGTGCTACCACATGTTTGCATGTTAATTTGATTAATTAATTAAACTTGGCTAATTAATCAATTAATTCATCACAATGGGTCAATACGTTTTTGGCCTATCAAAATCCCTTGATCTTAAGGTGTGGATGCTATAACATGTTGATCCCGATCTGCCTGATGATGTTTCTCCTTTGGAGATATATGCTTGTATACTATGATAGATGAATGCTAGCTTTGGGGATGATTATGCCATGTTGATTGCTTTAGATGCATGCTAGAGTGTGTGTGAGTTAGAATAACTTGTTAAATATGCCTTTAATGAGATTAAGACTTAGAACACAATGAGTGGAAGCCGACCCACAAGTCGGGTGGGGTTGGGTGCCTAACACCTTCCCATCCCCATATCTAAACTTTGGACACGTGCTCTGGTAAATATTAGTCATTCCATGAAAGGACGCTATATTTATGGTTCCTAGACCTAAACTAGGTAGTGACTCAATTTACACCCTTGCCATGGTCCACCGTAGGCCAAGGTGTACTACCCAAACGAAAGTGGAGAGGATAACCTCCCATGTCGCGGGCGCTTATGCCTACAGGGACAAAACTGGATTTTCCTTCGGTTCTCGGTTCAACTCAGTTTTGGCCGATTTTTGGGTTTTTTCATATTGGACTAATGGCTGATTCCCCGTTCAACTGGTCAGATCGGCCGGTTTGGTCTGATTTTCAAAACCATGACAGTAATTAGTAAGAAGAAAGCATTCTTTTCTTTTTTTTTTCTCTTGCTTTTTCTCCTCCACACACGTATCCCCATCCCCACCCCTCTAGTCTCATCTTGTTTTTATTTTTCTAGACTCTTCTTCCAGACTCCAGAGAGCGTGTCCTCCTCTCTGCTTTTATTTTTCTTTCTTTTATTATTATTTTTTTTTTGGGTCAGTAGGAATACAAAAAGAAAGACTACAAACAAAAACTAATCTCAGTACATCACCTAGCCACGCTACCCCCAGAAAGATCATTCTCAACAACACCAGCCATATCCTCAGGGGGATTCTCGAAAACAATGAAATTCTTTCTTTATCTCTAGCTTTCTCTCTTTCTCATTCTCTTTCTCTCATACTCTCACCCGGTCACACACACATTACCAGCGGAGAACAAAGCCAGAATTTAGAGCTTGCTTCACCCAAGAGAGGAGTTTCTAAAGATCTGGAGCTGCGTTATGTGCTCTGAAGAGAGAAGAAGAAGAAATATAAAGATATGATGTGTTTCTCTGGAGATGGAACTCTGAAGACATGATGTACTCCAACGGTTGTTTTTCTTTTTCTTTTGTTTTTCTGTGTTTTCTTTCACTTTTTTTTTTTTTTTTTTTTTTTTTTTTTTTTTTTTTTTTAGGTTCAGATTCGAAGGGAACCGTGAGAAACGGTCTGATCACGGTTCCCAGAACCATGTGGTCCGACCGCGGTTTGAACGGTTCCCGGCATTTTTCATATGGTGTGGTTCTTGAGGCTAAAAGAACCGCAAAACTGAGCAGTTCAAGGTTTTCCCGGTCGGACCGTACGGTCCGGTCCGGGTCTGAAAACCATGGTGTTGAATAGGATTTCATGGACTCATAAAGAAACTTTTCCTTTAAAAAACATTTCCATAAAACAAGTTTAGAAAATTTGGATGCTCTTAACAATATTCTTTGAAAAATACTTTTGGAAACCAACTTTAATTAAGGAATCATTTGAAAATCACTATGAAAGAGGCTCTTAGAACAAGCCTTTTGATGTGGGAAGATTAGATTTGCAGTACAAACTAGCATGTAAACCCATACTTATTCAAAGAGTAAAATCGTATAGCAAATAGATTCACACTCATATGAACAATAACAACAACTTTTACTTATTTAATTAATCTCAAATTATATCTAAGCATATCAATAATTTCATTATGTATGATCATAATGTGTATATACGTACACACACATGCATGTGTGCATGGATTCTATGGAAAATTCATTGTCATGTTCATACAAGCATGTTATTCAAATGTCCACCACATGATTAACTCAAGAACTAGTAAAATAAATGGTTATGACATCTAAACACATGGGTAAGACAAATATCAAGATTGGGTGTAAGACAATAAAAAGTATTAAGGAATACCCGTGTTAAGCAAAAATGTGATACCCTAAATTGGATTATGTGAGTGTGTTGTGCAGGCTTGTTTTGAGTCCCATATTAATTTTTTACTAAACGGATCTTAAGTTTATAAGTGATTATGAGGAGTTCTAATTGTAACTTGACTAGTTCTTTTGGGGTGTAAGCATAGACGAGGCTAGCGCTTTCCTTGGGTTGTTACAAAATAAGGCTTTATAGACGTCCTGGAACAATAGTGCACAATCCCTCAGTCATAATGTCATCATGAGCCGGATAGTCGGAAGTATGTAAAATCAAATCTTGACCGGTTGACTGGAGTCGAGATTTAATGAACCTCAATTGATTGAGCTATAGCCGAGGCAACAAAACTTCCACTTTTTTGAGAAGTTTCTTGAGTTGTTTTACTGTGCTTTCAATGTAGATCTTCAAGCACTATCTAGAACGAAAAACTGACAGCCCATAAAAATGTGTTTTGACTCAGATTTGCCAACACTAGCAATATTTGAACCTAACAAATAGCTCTTAAAGGATTTCAATGTCCTTTGGATCGATCGGGTATCACCTCCTTTTTTTGAAACTTTCTTCAAGGATGTTCTTTGCATTCTTCGAAGATTCAGGCAGAGTAACGACATATCTTTGAATGGTGACCTTTGAGTTGATTGTTTTTAAAGAAAAAAGGTTGTGGAATTAACAAAAGTGATCAGTTATCACCTTCGTGGATTAAACTCTTAATTAATTGGAGACAATCAATCAAGTGTTTAAATTTCATGGAGTTACCACCGTGCATCCTTAGTGCGGTGGTCACTTTACAAGTATAAGTGCTTGTGGGGTGTGGGGGGCAAGGGCTGGGGTTCAAGTTTTCAGAAGGGAGCTTTACAAATATATACACTTAGATTAAGATAGAGTAGAGTTTCTATCATGTAAAAAAAAAAACTCATGGAGTTTATTGTTATTTCAAATTATGCGACGCAATTAATTAATTTTAATCTTTCTACAGACCAATTATAATTAATTATTGATAATCATGTGTTATTTGCCTTGATTTGTATTGATGCATGCTAACCATGAAAACTATATTCAACTATAACTTTTGGCTTGGTGGTCCGATTTAAGTGCACAACATATCATTTGAACTTCAAAATTTTATATTCAACAATGCATTAGAAGATTGAGCTGTCAAAATTATAAACCATTAAAAATAAAATTTAATGGTTTCGTCATTCAACAAATTTTGTGGGGTGCCTAACACATTGGCCATACATAGTTTAAAGTAAGGTAATTGAAAGGCCAAGAATGTATTAACCCCTTATGGTAAATTAACCAATTAATTAGCCAAGTGAATTAGCATGCAATACACGTGGTAGTACAAACAAATCACCAAATAATTAAATGCAGCGGAAAATAAATTTGACATAGGTGATTTGTTCACAAATGGGGAAAATCACCGAGGCAAAACCCCACCGGGTGAATTTAAGGTCACCACTCTTGAGAATCCACTATTATCAAAACAAGCAATTACAAGTAAAGGAATCCCAGTATCTTATACCAACCTACAGTTGAATCCTTATCCCAATACACAATTGGACTTGTAATGTAGTGACAATCTCTCCTTTCAATGCATAGCTCCAAGTACGTGACTAACCAATCAATGCATAGATCCTAATACATGACTAACACACCAACTTGAGAAGAATTTTGGCTGCAAAATTCTTCAGTTCATCCAGACGATGAAGATCAAGAAGCTCCTTGGTCACAAAATCCTACAGCGTATAAATGCAGCAGCTTCTTCAAGAGAAAGATGAACTAGGTATATTTCTCTGGTCACAATATGCTTGCATAAAACCTTTGCATCAAGTTTCATCAAGTGAGACGACTCTTAAAATAATCCTTATATATGTCTAGGGTTGTGAGAAAAGAAAACCTAAACACATAGCTTGGATATGCGTGAAAAACAGATCTAAAAAAAAACTAATTTTCGTAATTCTCGATAGATACAGCTGTCGAGATTATCTGTCGAGCTTCACCTTTTAAATCTCGATAGATACATCTATCGAGCTATCTGTCGAGCTTTAAAAAACAACATTTCTTCACTTGATTCTTGGATAGATTTGCATGGCTTCAATACTTGGACATGAACTCTTGTTCCTTGAACTATTAAACACATCACAGATCTACCTAATTACAAGTAAAGTGCATTTTGTCAAAGGATTAGCCAATTCTAAAAGACATATGTTCTTAACATGTTCCACATATGTCCTAACAATCTCTCCCTTTGGCAATCTGTGACAAAACCCCTACAAATAAATGAAATATGAGAGAAGTCATAAATCACTCAACTCATACTCACTTGTTGAATACAATAAAATCTACCCTAACACAAACTCTTGAAAAACTTTGCAAGAAGAGAGTTCATGGCATGGAAGATTTTGACAACCTGTATTTCTGAAACACTTTAAACAAAACTCATCAAGGCTTCTTAGTGTGAAATAGAAATAAAAGATTACGTACATAAATAAGAAGCATGTGTATAAAGAGAGAAAAGAAACAATATATGGAGAGATAGGTGAAAAATGTAATAACAACCTCATCAAATATATATAGATCAAATGAATACAAAGTTTGCTATCACTAAGTGGTCACAAGACCAATGTACAAGAGACAAAGTATCTAAAGGATAAAGAAAAGAAAAGATACAAAAGTCCTCACTACATCCCTAAAAAAAAAAAAAAAAAAAAACACTCCCCCTAACAAAAAGTCCTATGCTAACTCTCCCCCTATGTATGTAACTACTCTCATACCAAAAACTACTCTCCATTTTTGTCATGAATGACAAAGGGCAAGTCACTGAGAAGTAGTCATCTCCTCGTCACCAGAAGAGCTAGCACCATCATCTTCATTAGTATCATCATCACTAGAGCTATCATCATCGCTCTCATCCTCTGAAGCCTATGGAGATGGAGATAGAGACACGGTGAAGCCACCCACGATAGCCTGTCGTCGTACGATATGACCAACACAGGTGTTCACCTGACACAACTCATCACTGAGAGTGTCAAGATGAGCATCCATGCGCTCAAGCTGAGCCATGATGGTCTCGAGAGTCACACCACCCATGGAAGAAGAAGGAGTAGAGGTGGATGGAGCAGAAGAGGCTGGAGGTGTCGCTGTCTCGGTCTGTGGCTGCTTCGGTCGAAGTTGGGCCTCACTCCATCTAATGGATGCGTCGCTAATGGCATCGATGATGGTGAAGTAAGCAAACTCTGGAAAGGACACAGAGGCATGGCGAATGATCCTCGTGATAGCAGAAGGAAAAATAAGCTTATCATGGGTCGCCGTATCCTTATAGACGTCCATAAGGGAGAGTATGATATGAGAGGGAAAGTCAATGGTAAAGTCCTCAATAAGGGATAGCAAAAATCGAGCATGAGGCTCAATAATAGAATTATAGTAAGACAAGGGATGTAAAAAAAATGTCATTACCATATTCAGAAACCTTGGACCTTTTGCAAAGCCCGAGCAAGGGGTGTTTTGACGATCACCTTAAGATGAAGGTGTCTCACAGAAAAGAGACATGAGTTCGTCTTTGGACACAGTCTGTAGACGAGGACACTCGGGGTAATTAGGATGTGATACCCTTGGATCGTGTAGCAAATCGAAGATAAGCTTCGGAGTGACTACAATACGTATACCTCGAATAGAAGTGAGAAAACGAAGTATGGAGCAATCAAATCTGTGCATATTGGAGTAAAACTCCTTTATGATCATGGAGGGACAACTGACTAGGATATCACAAAGGGATTCCCAACCCCTACTGTTAATGACAGTGGGTAGATCAGTATCGGAGAAATTCAAAAGGATAACTTGGTGTTTCGAATGAATGCCATATTTAGAAAAGTTCTCCGAAAAGTCCTGACGGGCTTTATCATCATGGAACCTGACATGAGAAGGTGTAGGGTCAGAAGAAGAAGATGCGCCGAAACAAAGAGGGTTCCAGGACGAAGTGGATTTACCCTTGGGTGCCATGCATAGACTATCCGAAAGAAATAGAGAGAGAGAGAGAGACAAGCAGAAAAGTACCAATCAACAATAATATCAAAAAGAAGGAAAAGAATGGTTCGTATGTATGAAAAATGTATGAGCATGTGACATGAAATAATAAAAACATCATGGGCTCAGCCCAATCCAAACCTACCAGCACACAAGGTTCCAACAAAGAAATCACATATCTATAACGCATGAAACATTGTGAAAATGCAAATGTGATGCAATGCATGATCATATAGAATCATTTAAACATAACCCAACCCAAAAATTTCACAAACAACTCAAAAAGTTTGAAAAACCCCAAAAATTTTCAAAAAAACCAAAAACCTAGGTCTAAATGTATGAAATGCAGATAAATGAGAGAGAAGAGATTATACCAAAGGTAGAAACCAAGGTTTGAGCTGAAAAACAAGTGGGGAAGGTGAAGGGGTTGAGGGAAAAGTGTTTGGGAGAGAAATGAGAGAGTTTCTGTCGAGAGAGAATAGTGATAAATGAGAAAAAAAAAATTTCGCTAAAGCAATATATAGAAAAATGCATCTTGATAGATTGAGGAGCTGTCGAGAGTTGTCGAGTACTAATTCTTGACAGAAAAATTTGTCGAGGTGCCATCGAGAATCTGTCGATGGCAAAAGAACCTCGATGGATCGAACAGTTATTGAGAAGCTATCAAGCAGACAGAAACTTTCTCAATGCATCGAGAATTTGTAGAGAATCTATCGAGACAAATTCAAGAAAGCTTCGATGGATCGAAAATGCGATAAGATCTATCGGGAAAAGCAGTCTAAGGGTCTTGATAGATAGATATCTGTCGAGAGCTATCGAGAAGCAGTCGAGCTTAGCAAAAATAGTTTTTCAAAGAGGAGAAAAACATAGAAATGTATGCAATCAAGCAAGCTACTCAACCAAAGATCCAAAAAACATTTTAAGCTTTCAAAATCATCTCTCAACAAGAAAAATGTTAAGCATTTAGATCCAAAACACACACTCACACACACGCTAAACAAGTCTAACCAATTTTATATCTCAAAAACAAGTTAAGACAGTTTAGTGAGCATACATTAACACATGTATTGCTTGTGATGGCCAAATCATATTGTACTTGCACATGTATCAAAAGTAGCAAAGAATTTGCATGTTGTGTGTGAAAACATCGCAAGATTGCATAAGTGTTTACATGTTATGACGATTTGAGATATGAGAAAATCAATTTAACTCACACACAATCATAACTACTTGATGGGGACTATCACCTTTGAGATACATCATATAACTCCCACATTACCTAGAAACATGGTTGCAATCATATATAAAACATTTTGATTCTTTTTGCTTTTATTTTTCTTTGCATATTTTTCTTTTGTTAAGCATATCATGCATGGGCATATAAGAGAGAGAAGAAAATACCCAATTATGTTAAGCTTTTGACATTGCACTTTTGTATGCCGAAACATACAAATGTCATTTCATGATTGGCAGGCAACATTGGTGAGATGATTATTTATGCCTTTCTCTTAGGATTTTCTAATCCTACCCGTAAAAAAGAGTGATATGAGTGTTAAGTACAAGAGATTACCTAATCTTACTCATCACAAACACGAGCCACAAAACTCACTTACTTAGTTGTGTATAGAGATGCTCATCTAAGCTACAAAAGATAAAAATTTCAGAAAGTTTTGTTTCAATGGCCATCCAAGGTACACAAGTACCATAGTACACAAAACACATAATGTTTTTGTATTTTTTTTTTTTTCAATTTCAATTTTTTTTTTTTTTTTTATGAAAAATAAAATAGAGCAAAACTGAAAACAAACAAACAAAAACATGTTAAACAAAGCATAACATAAAAACTAGATGCAAATGCATGAGGAAGGAGGAGAAGGAGAGGAAATCAATCCATGGGGATAACACCAGTGTTTTGACGAAGGAATTCAAAACGTTTGCTATCAAGAGGTTTGGTGAACAAATCAGCCTTTTAATCATCAGTGTGAATGAACTCAAGAGTAAGGGTACCATTTTCGACAAGCTTCCGAATGAAGTAGTGTCGAATCTCTATATGTTTTGTTCGAGAATGTTGAACAGTATTCTTAGAGATATTAATGACATTGGTATTGTCACAATAGATGGTAAAATGTTCTTGACGAATACCATAATCAAGGAGGAGTTTTTGCATCTATAAAAGTTGGGTGCAGCAGCTACCAGCAATAATGTATTCAGCCTCTGCAGTGGATAATGAGATGGAATTCTACTTTTTGCTCATCTAGGAGACAAGATTATTACCCACATAAAAACAACCCCTTGAAGTACTCTTTCTACATCAGCATTCCCAGCCCAGTCTGCGTCAGAATACCTAGTTAAGACATCATTGGTGTCCTTGCTATACCACACACCAAAATTGGCAGTGGATTTGACATACTTTATGATTCTTTTCAAAGCAATCATATGAGACTCTTTGGGATTAGCCTGATATCTAGCACACACTCCTACACTGTAACTAATGTAAGGTCTACTAGTAGTAAGGTAAAGAAGACTGCCTATCATGCTTCTATAGAGAGAAGAATCAACACTTTTTCCCAACAAATCAACAATGAGTTTAACATTTGGGCTCATGGGGTTTCTAACAGAACTAGCAGATTACAAACCAAACTTTTTCACAAGATTTTTAGCATATTTAGATTGAGATAGGAATATACCCGACTATTGCTAACGGATTTGCAACCCAAGGAAGTGATTCAACTCTCCAATCTTGCTCATCTTCCCTCTTGATGAAGAGTGTTTGATCAGCCTTTCCTCTTGTGAAACCATGTGAGACCAAGTATTGTGTAAGTCGATCATACCAAGCTCTGGGTGCTTGCTTTAACCCATAGAGTGCCTTCTTGAGGTACAACACATGATCTAGAAAATGTGGATCAATGAATCCTTTAGGTTGAGCCACATAGACGTCCTCTTTAAGGAACCTATTCAAGAATACAGTCTTTACATCCATTTGGGAAAACTTGAACTTCAAGTGACATGCCAGGGCTAGGAGAATCTTGATGGACTCCATAGGAGCTACAGGAGAAAATATCTCATCATAGTCTACTCCTTCCATTTGAGAGTATCCTTAAGCCACAAGACAAGCCTTGTTGCGGATCACATTTCCCTTCTCATTAGTCTTATTGAGGAATATCCACTTTGTGCCAATGATGTAATCACCTTTCGGTCTAGGCACTAGGGTCCAGACATCATTCCTTTGAAACTGAAGCAGTTCATCATGCATTGCCTCAACCCAGCTTTCATATGGGAGAGCTTCCTCAACCTTGGTGGGTTCAACCTGTTACAAATAGCAAGAATAAGACACAAAGTACATTTATTAACTGTACGCTTTCTTAGTGTAAGTTCATTCATATTTCCCACAATAACTTTAAAAGGGTGATTCAACTTGATCCTTGAGGAAGGTCCTTTCTCTTCATAAGATTCAGAATCAGGTGAAGTAGGTATGTCTGCTAAACCTTCTACAACACTGGGAGTACTTAGAGATGCAAACTCTTGATCAACTATTTCTTGAACACCCCTAGGCTTAGGAGGAAGAATTTCCTTAGGTATCTCCTCACTAATTTTCTCAAAACCAGAGTTTGAAGTTTCATAAGTAACAACATTGACTGTTTCCATCACCCTTTTTGTTCTCTTGTTGTATACTTGATAAGCCTTGCTAGTGGAGGAGTATCCTAAAAATATTCCTTCATTGCTTTGGGAATCAAATTTTCCCACTTTCTTTCTATCCTTAAGGATGAAACAAGTAATTCCAAAGATTCAGAAATACTTCACGCTTGGCTTTCTTCCTTTCCACAATTCATAGGGAGTCTTCTTAGTATCGAGTCTGAAATACACTCTGTTAATCGTATGACAAGCAATGTTAATGGCTTCTCACCATAAATTTCTAGCCACGTCCTTGTTGTGCAACATAGCTCTATCGATCTCCTAAATTACTCGGTTCTTTCTTTCTACTACACCATTCTACTGAGGAGTAATAGGAGTAGAGAATTCTTGAGATATACCTGATCTAGTGTAAAGGGATTCCATGTATGAGTTCTTGAATTCTTTACCATGATCACTTCGAATTTGATCAAGCTTTAAGCTCTTCTCATTTTGTAGTCTTGTGCACAAGGCTTCAATGTGCTCAAGAGCATCTGACTTGGATCTTAGAAGAATGACCTAAGTGTACCTAGTGAAGTCATCTACCACAACCATAATGTATCTTTTTCCTCCAAGAGACCCAGTTCTAGTTGGACTCATGAGATCCAGATGTAGTAGCTCCAAAGGTATAGATGTAACTGATGTCTAAGCGCTTGGATGTTTAGCTTTTGTCTGTTTCCCAAGTTGACACGATCCGCACACAACATTGCTCACTCTGCTGAGCTTAGGTATCCCTAAAACTGATTCATGCTTAGAGACAATTGAGAAATATTTGTAACTAGCATGTCCCATCCTTTAGCACCATGAAGTCTTGATCGCATATCTGACTTATACTCAACAAGTTCACCCTCAGACCTTCTACATATAGCAAATTTGCAATGTCTAGCAGTCCAGGTAGAGAGATAGTTCCCTTCCCTTTTATCTGTGATTTGCTCCTATCACCAAAGGTGACATTTCCACCTTTCTTGGACTTGAAAACCTTAAAGAGAGAGTGGTCTCCGGTCATGTGTTGTGAGCATCCACTGTCAAGATATCACAAACATGTATCCATTACCTTGAATGCAGACTTCATCATAAAGCACACCCCATGCTTAGATGACAAATCTGTACGAATGGTGTTTTCTCTCATCTGCCATTTTTGAACAAAGCCTTAACCTTCACTCTTCTCAGATGAACTCCTCTGCACATTTTTATTTTGAGACAGTCTAGTTTCTTTTTCGTCACAATAAGATCTTTTTCAATAATTATCATGATAGCTTTCAAATAACTTTTAGACTTGCATTTTCTGAGATACTCAATCAAATAAAGATTAGAAAAACAAGATGTACTTGAAACAAAAGATCTTTTCTTGTCGATTGCAGCCATGACAACAGGGGTCAATGGATCACACAGCAAAGATTAAAACCTAATCAGAGTGTGTCTGCTCTGATACCACTTGTTAGGCCAAGATTATATTGACCCCGTATGGTAAATTAACCAATTAATTAGCCAAGTGAATTAATTAAGTCAATTAACATGCAATACACGTAGTAGCACAAACAAGTCACCAAATAACTAAATGCAGCAGAAAATAAATTTGACATAGGTGATTTATTTACGAATGAGGAAAACAACTGAGGCAAAACTCCACCGGGTGAATTTAAGGTCACCATTCCCAAGAATCCACTATTATCAAAGCAAGCGGTTACAAGTAAAGAAATTCCAGTACCTTATACCAACCTATAGTTGAACCCTTACCCCAATACACAATTGGACTTGTAATGTAGTGACAATCTCTCATTTCAATGCAAGGCTCCAAGTACGTGACTAATCAATTGATGCACGGATCCCAGTACGTTACTGACACACCAACTTGAGAAGGATGTTGGCTGCAAAGTTCTTCAGTTTATCTAAAAGATGAAAATCAAGAAGTTTCTTGGTCACAAAACCGTACAGCGTATAAACGCGACAGCTTTTTCAAGAGAAAGATGAACTAAGGCATATGTCTTCGGTCACAATATGCTTGCATAAAACCTTTGCATAAACTTTCATTAAGTGAGATGGCCCTTAAAATTATCATTATATATGTCTAAGATTGTGAAAAAAGAAAACCTAAACACATAGCTTGGATATGCGTGAAAAATAGATATGAAAAACTGATTTTTGTAATTCTTGATAGATACAGCTATCGAGATTATCTGTCGAGTTTCACCTTTTAAATCTCAATAGGTACATCTGTTGAGCTATCTGTCGAGCTTTAAAGAACAACACTTCTTCACTTGATTCCTGGACAGATTTGCATGGCTTCAATACTTGGACTTGAACTCTTGTTCCTTGAAGTATTAAACACATCCTAGATCTACCTAATTACAAGTAAAGTGCATTTTGTCAAAAAATTAGCCAATTCTAAATGACATATGTTCTTAACATGTTCCATATATGTCCTTATAGTAATTATCATCTGAATTCACGAGTTCAATTTTGTCCATGTTTTGATTAAAAGTCACCGTACACTTTTGACTTATGATTGGTAATAAAATCAAATTTAACATAGGTGGCCAATCACATCATAAAAATCCAAAGATTGGTGATGACTCTATACATTTAACATTTCTTCTCCATATCCTACTAACATTTTCCCACCCCATGCAAAGAGCATGAGTGAACTCACATGCACTCAACCTGAGGGTTGGTGTTGAGATTCGACATTGACACTTGAAGAAGAAGAAGAAAAAGAAGGAGAAGAAGTAGTAAAGCATTCAAGTTTCAAAAAAACATAAAAAAGAAAGTAGTATAAATAGATGTATTGTTGTCTAATTTTAGTGTTGTTGTTTTTAATAAATCAATTGTAAAAAAATTTATATGCTAATTGTAGATACCCCATTTCGTCTTGACCTATATCCAAGCCCCTTGGTCCTAATGATGAGAAATCAAATCACTACCAAAATGATCAGCATTATGTGAAGAACCTAATGAGGATGACAAACTTAAACATGATTCAACATAGTCCAAACCTAAAGCCCAATTATGAAAATAGATAGGAAGCCCAAAGCCAAAGCCTAAAAGACAATTTTTGACCTAATTTGGCCCAGGCTCACAAAGAGTGCGTACACCGGTTATATGATGCTTAGGCACCCAATTTGTGGCATACGCACTCTCTAGAAAAAAAGCTTAAAATTACTTAGTTTCCATTTTAATGAGATTCTAGGGCAACTAGCTTGATCAATAGGCTGCCCAAACGTTTCATCAAACCCTAGCTACCCATTTCCCCTATAAATACCCCCATTTTCAACATTCAAAGGGGTCAAAAAATTAAGCCTTGCCAAAACTCTGTTGTTTTTGTCAAAAACATGTAAGAACCCTAATCTACCTTTAGATGCATACACATAGGATAAGATGCATACGCGTCCATATCAGTGTACGCACTTTTCATACAGCTAGGGTTCTTGTTTTGGATGTTTTTTGAAAATCTGCCTTGAGTCTCAAGTGCGTAAGTTAGTAGAAGAGTGCATACACACCCTTCTTATGGCATACACCAATTTGGGCTTAACTAGATTTCTTGCATTTTTTGTTTCATTTATCATAAATGCCTTGTTTTATTATCTTTCCTTATCTACTTTTACCCATTTTTAATGTGTATATTATTTTTGTCTTTGTTTCCTTTCTTGTTTAACATTAATCGTAAAACAATAAAAATATTTATTTTTCTTTCCTTTTCTATTTCCAAACCCTAATTCACACTCTCTCTCTCTTCTCTCTCATACAATCTTTAATTTTGATTCAAACTCAATAATTCAACTAAAAGTCTTAGAGATAAATAAGGGAGACATTTCAAATACAAAATATTTAAATAATTTCTAAACTTAAAGTCAAGAGTTATTTATCATTCAATTCATTTGAGTGTTTCAAAAGTGGTTTTAATACAATTAAGGCAATTGATTCAATTTTAACTGGTAACATCATAAGTCAAGTCAATCAAACCCTAATGATTTAAATCTTTTTAAGCCTTAAAAGATGCAAGCTCTTAATGTCAAATCAAGACAACTCAAGCCTAATAAAGGGAAAGCACACATCAATTAATGACGATTCCACTTCAATTAATAATTCCTTCCCATAAGACTTAAATATCCTTTGGAGTAAGACTCGCAACTCTGTTTGGTATCCACATGCATGTGCCCACACATATGCATAATTGGTTATACACATGCACACTCTTGGATGTTGTTGTTATGCCTTCTTTCACTCACATGTTTATATGCTTGAATGTTCACATGTCTTTATCTCTACCATGCTAGCATGTTGATTTTGTTGCCTATCACTTTGCCTCCTTGCTCACTTGTCTACATTGCTTTACATAATTGTCTCACATGTCCAGTAGACTACACCTAGGTCTAGATGTAAATGCATACTTTTGAACCTTTAGGATAAATCTACATCCTGTCCTAAATAAGCAACGATATATGAAGGCCAGCTATGGTTAGGGCAAGCTTGGGGTGTCTAATCTCTTCCCATTCTGTACCGTAACTCCGGACCTGGTATGGTAGAAAGTCCTTCATGGAGTCATTTCTTTGGTTCTTGGACCTATAACTAGGTGGCGACTCCTTTGCCTCTTTTTAGGAGGCATTGCATACTCTCTTGCTCATGCCGATTTGAGCCTAAAACCGCTTCTAGGGATATTAACTTGGATGGAAAAATATGGCACAATGTGAAAAGACCTAATTGTCCATCTTCTTAATACCTTAAAAACAAATGAGAAATTGCACTTTACCACTCTAAACTATGCTCCTAATTACACTTTGCACCCTAAAATTTAAATTTCCATCCAAGTTAACCATAACCTTATTGTTAGGGTGTAAAGTGTAACAGGAATAATAGTTTAGGTTGCAAAACGTGCATTCAAAAGGTTTATGGTGCAAAGTGTAATATGAGGTATAGTTTAGAGGGGTAAAATGTAATTTTTCCAAAATACATAAATAAAGTTCAAAGTTTAAAACTTACAACTCACAACTCACAACTCACAACTCACAAATTCTAAGTTAAACAACTCAAAACATACACAATGTCTCAATAAACAAAACAAAACAAAACAAAAAACAATGTTTCAAACAACTCCATAAACACACTAAATCATCAAGAACAAAGTTTTGGTTATCTTGGATGGGTTCCTCAAAGTATAGTTGATCATTATAAACAACATTATTGTCATTGTTAGTAGCCACATGGCCCGTATCATTCATTAGATAATCATCAAAATCTCTTAATGTTGCATTTGGAGGTCCATTCACTTCATTTTCATTTACATCACCAAACTTAGATTCATCATTAATAGTATGAACTTTTTTATCATTGTCACCTAGCAAAAAAAAAAAAAAAAAAAGGAAATTTATATTTAAATTTTTATCAATTTGGGTTGGGCCACTGGGCTAATTTGTTTATTATATATTTTTCTTTTATCAATTTGGGGCATTTGGGCTCCATTTGGAGACCCAAAAAAATAAAAATAAAATTTGAACTTTCCTTAATATCATAGGATCTTTAGTATCGCTATGGAATCGAGATTTTATAAGATCTTAAGATACAGATCGAATTCTTATACAAATTTGACCTTAGTAGAGATCCTAGTGAGATCTATTATGGTTTAGAGATGTCGGATCTTAGGATCGTAAGATCTTAAAATCCAGATCGGGATACTGATAACCATGGGCATACCATCTTAATGTTGGGGTTTCCTCAACCAAAAAAAAAAAAAAAAAAATCTCAATGTTGGCTTTCGCTGTACAAATGCATTTGCACATAATTGCACCCACCCTTGTGTATTAGAAAAATAGGGACAAAATTGCCCTTTGCCCTTTTTGGGAAAATTATATAGCCTTATGCCCCCCTTCCCAAACTAATTAGGAAAATGCCCATCTTTTAAAACTCGATTTACTACAAATCGAGTTAAGCCATATAGTGGCGTTTTTAAGGAGCCTATAGTGACGTTTTAAGAACCTATAGTGGCATTTTTTAATTCGACCTCCATGAAATTGAGTTATAGGTAAAAAAAATTGCCTATAACTCAATTTCATGGAGGTCGAGTTAAAAAATGCGAGGAAGGGGGCATAAGGCTATATAATTTGCTCGAAAAGGGCAAAGAGCAATTTTGTCCAGAAAAATAGAAATTTCACCATCTAAGAAGGCAATTGAAAATCATCAAATGATAAATGATTAAAGGTCTAGGGAGTGGGCCTCTCGATCGGCATATATGATTCCTAAACAACATTAGCAACTTGGTACAACTTGCATGTTGATCAGCCCAGAGCATATCTACTCTTTCAATTGACTCTATTTCCTCCCAAACAAAAAACAAAACTATTTTAATTGACTTTCTCTTTGCCTTTTATCCTTTTAATTAATTATTATTATTTTACCTCCTCTTTCACCATTATTTCTCAAAAAAAAAAAAAAAAAAAAAATCACCATTATTTCTCTCTTGGTGTCACCTTGCAGATTCCAGTTTTCATTAGTTAATGACAATTACACAATTATTTATGGATCGGCGTCTTGGCAACGCACGACATTCGTGAACTGCTATTGTTTTTGTTGTGTGTTATTAATTTACTTTTGTCTTTTTCTGAACTTTGTTTTAATTGTTGCAGAATCAATTAAATTTTGAGCAAAATGTCATTTTTCATTTTAAGTAAATCTTAGAAAAAAAAAAGGTTAAAATTTCATTTTATATATAAATAGTAACACACCAATTTAGGCTACTAAAATGTTGAATTCAGATATATAAAAGTTGGTCTATTGGGATTGTAGAGTCTAGGTTTAAAGTTTTAACCTTGATTGTAAAATTTCTCTTATTATGGTTGATCGTTCATTTGTAAAAGGTCTCCTTGTATTGGCTCTTTTCCTCTGGAAGGCTTTTCCTTGGGTTTTTCATGTCTTTACCGTCACCGATATCATATAGCTATCTCGAATTTATTGTGATTATTTGCATAATATACATCAGTAGTCTAAAATCTAAATAACCTAACAACATCCAATAATTTCATGGCCATGTGGTCAACTGGGATCACCTTAGATTTTAGTTTACGTGGAGTGTTTGTATAGATTTTATGATTATGATCAAAAAAAAAAATTTTTCTAAGCAAATAAGAACTTTACTTAGATAAAAAATAAAAACTTTACTTTATTATTAATATATATATATATATATATATATTTTTTTTTATAAACAAGAAAATATCAATCTTTGTAAATCTCCCCGATTTTTGATGGACTTATCTGAGTACTGTTAGAGCTAGTATCCCGCCATTTGTACATGGGGTAGAGCTAACCCTAGCTCTATATGTCCAAAAACCCTATTATTCTTTTTAAGGGTCATTGAGATGATTTATGCAACTCAAAAATTTTTACACATAAAATGGGAGAAAATGGGCAAATGCCCTTTTTGCGTATATTATGTAGCGTTTTGCCCTCTTTCCAAAACTAATTAGCGAAATGCCTCTTTTTTGAAACTTGATTTGAGATAAATTGAGTTAGGTTCTATAGTGGCGTTTTTAAGGAGTTTATATTGACGTTTTAAGGACCTATAGTGACGTTTTGTAACTCGACTTCAATGAACTTGAGTTATAGGTAAAAAAAATTAAAAAAAAAAATTGCCTATAACTCGAGTTCATAAAGGTCGAGTTACAAAACGCCACTATAGATTTTTAAAACGTCATTATAGGCTTCTTAAAACGCCATTTTAAGACTCTAGAATTTTTTTTTTTTTTTTTAAACTCGATTTATCTCAAATCGAGTTACAAAAGAGAGGTATTGCCTTAATTAGTTTGGAAAAGGGGGAAAAACACTGCAATTTTTGCTCAAAAAGGACATTTGCCAATTTTTCTCCATAAAATGCATGGGGTTTGAAGTTTGAAGTTTGAACTCCCAAACTAGAAGTCTAACATTATTATTATAATCTGTTTTATTTATAGAGGCTAATAATTTATTAACAAGGACGAACTTATATATATATATATATATGGATGAAACGAGGACCACCAATAATATTATATTATATGTAAAAGCAAAAAAATATCGAGACATGAGAAATTAAAAAAAAAATGAAAACTGTTAGGTTCTAGAAATTGGGAAATTAATTTCATGACTTGTAATCTTTGTTTGAGTTGTAATGTTCAATAATTCGATCAAGATTAAGTTTCCAATATCTAGCTCAAAACATGGTAGATTTTAATTAGGATGCCAAAATATATAAGTCCTACGGTCAGCAAAGAAAATTGTTTAATTTTGCTCCAAATTATTGAAGAAACACGGGACCCAACAAGGACATTTGGGTTTGCTTAAAATTAATCCTAGATATGATGCGGACCGGAAATGATCATATGACTGAGATGGTGAGACCCCACCAAACGTTCGTTGCACCACAAAATGAAAAAGGTGGAGACAGTGACGACATCCTCCTGGCCCTAATGGGTAAATGGCTATTCAAACTCTCGATGAGGTATTAATTAGCAATTGCACTCTCAACGTATTTCCTCATCGCCTTTTATACGAATTTTAGTGTTTCGCTTTACTTTTAAAATTAATTAATCTCGCTACTTCACCCTTTTTTTTTTTTTTTTAATTTTTAATGGATCGAGTTGTCTCTTTTGCCGTATTTATAGCATTTTAAGTCTTAGTGTTAATGATGATTCTCAAAAAAAAAAAAAAAAAAAAAAAGTCTAGTGTTAATGATGATTAATTTGCCAATATTCGAGTAAAATACCCAAACAAAAAGAAAAATCAAATTCCTAATCATTCTTGTATGGACTATGGACATACGTGATTAATGAAATATCCGTAATTAATTAACATGATTGTTCTTATATATAAATAGATAGATAGATTATGAAGTTATTTAAACTTTGAACGTATTTATTTGACAGTGTATGCGACTACTATAATTAAGTTGTTCGATCATCTTTGACAATCAATCCCTTACCTGACCACCAACACTCGAGTGGAGTGGGGAGTGGGGACAGCTATTGACATTAAATTGTCACTATAATTGAACAGTTTTAGACCTCTTAACCCAACCAGATTAACCTAGTTAATTAGCCAAGTATTTAACTTAGTCAAATTATTCAAATCTAGGTTATCACAATCAAACAATCATATCAAGAATATAAAGCAGCGGAAATATAAATAACACAATGATATGATCACCCAGGAAACCACACGGTAAAAACCTGGAGAGGATTTGACCTAGCTATCCTCAAGGTAAACTGAATCCACTATACGAAAGAATCGAAGTTCATACAAAAGGATTTACAAGCTCCCGCTTGACTTCCTAATGTTACCTACCAGTAGAACTTACTGACACGACCACGTGCAAGCTCCAAATCCACAGACTCCTTCTTTCTTGGATTCTCCAATCAGCTACAAGCACCCACGCTTGTTATTCTTTAAGCTCCAATGGCAGCAACTGAGTTAATCATCAAGATGTTAAAATAATCTCTACTTTGAAAACCCTAAGTTTATGTGAAGGAAAGTTCCTCAATGATCTCACAAGAGATTCATACAAACAGTAAAGTATAAGCAACAATACACTCAGAACAACTCTCCAAAACGTGGCTAGGGTTTTGCCTTATATACCTAGGGCAAAAACATAAAACCCTAAACATTTAATGAGGTAGGGCTGAGTTGGAAAGGTCTACAGAAAAACATTCTGCCCGAGATTCGATCGATCGAGTTAGGCCGAAATGCACCAATGCATCTGCAGCCTCTTGATTCCAACTTTACATGAAATACACAACTTTGAGCAAGCCTAAACAAGACTAAACAACCTGTTTTGATCATGGTTTGCCAACAATACAAATTAGAGTTCTAAATACATAAATTCCTAAATCTTTAGAATCTAACAAACTCCCCCTTTGGCAATCCGTGACAAAACACAAACACTAAGCTCAAAGTTTACAAGTAAAAGCCCTTTACATAAATAATGCTCATAAATAATAAAATTCAATCCTAACTACTATTCATCAGTTACAAGTGTAGACAGCAGCTCAATTGAATCAACCTGTATATTCCTGAAACACTCAACAAATGCATAAACGCATGTGTAACAGAAAATAGTAAATCAATAGATATGTAAACTAACTTTCTCCTTAAGTTAGATACAACACAAATAAAACATTCTTGTAAAGATTCACACAACACATAATAAAGACATATATCAATAAATAATCTCATAAATATAAATCAATAAGCAATGAATCACAAACAACAAGAATCACATATAACAAAATAAATGTATCTCCTCCTATCATGAATAGCCCCAAAAAAAAATATACAAAGTGAATCACCTAGATACAATTTAAAATCTCCACTAGCTCTTTAAAACAAAAAAAAATCTCCCACTAACAACAAAAACTCCTCTACAAGGTGTCAAAATCTCCACTCCCCCTTTTTGTGACGGAATGCCAAAGGGCAATCACATGCCATCACCAAAAGAAGGTGGTGAGGGTGAACGTAGATGCACCAAATCAGCTCGCAATGCACGTATCTCATCAAGTAAGTCCACCAAAATCTGACCATGAGCCGCCTAAACAGTCATGATAGTCTCCAAGGTACGACGTACATCAAAGTCATCCGATGGAGGTGGAGGAACATCAGCAGCAACAGCAGGACCTGTAGAAGAAGAGGGAGGAGGTGCGGAACCAGAAGGCTAAGACCTAGGGTGTTTAGAGCAAACTCGAAGGTGAGCAGCCCTCTGTCTAAGAAAAGACGCACCTATGGGAGCAATAACATGAACGGGCTCAGAGGAAGGGAAATCATCTAGACCTAGATAGAGAAAAATCCTATGAATAAAGATAGGATGAACAGGAGCATAAGAAGAAGATGAACTCCTATAAACTTCGTTCAAGGAACGTAGAAACAAATGAGGAAAACTGATAGGAGCATTAGTGACAAGAGCATACAAAAAGACACACCGCTCGAGAGGAATGGTGTGTAGATGAGAAATGGGCCAAAAAGAGTGACACGCTATCCTAAAGAAGAGATAATGTAACTCAGAAAGCTTAGCAGTGGTGATCCTAGGATCAGAACCCCACTGGATAGAAGACCCAGTGATGTAAGACATGACATCACTCAACAAAGGAGACTCATCATACGGGTAGACTTGGTGCTGGACCCAGGGTACCCCTAGAGCATCAGCCACTACCGTAGGAGTAATGGTGTACTCTACGCCTCGTATTCAACTATTTACCAAAGTGTTGGAATCATAGACGTAGATAGAGATGTTCGAAAAGAACTCTCTAATCAAGGTAGCAGGTGGAGGAGGATCAAAAATATCCACCAAGGGTAACCAACCCCGATGCTCAAAATTTGCCCTAATGGCAGGATCAAGCTCATCTAAAATGACAGAACGCTCAGACGAAATTTTTCTCATAAGGTTCAACTTATCATAAATCTCTTGATTTTTCTCACTTGGAAACTTCTCTCGGTTAAAAGAAGGTGGGGAAGGAGTAGGTGATGGAACAGACCTATGAGCTCTAGATTTCCTAGGCATGATGCTAAGGAAAGGACAGAGACACAGAGAAAGAACCAACAGAACAAAAAGGAAAAAAAAAAAAAACCCAAGGGAAGACTGCAAGTTAGCACAGAAACAAAATAGAACAAAATTCTATATGATGCATGAACAATTTTAATAACATGATGCATGTTCAAATGCAGTTATAACAAGTTCAATTTCAGTTCAATTACACAAAATTGGCTTGAGCATAGAGTTTCTACCAAAAACCCTAAAAATTTAAAAAACCACTTGAATGTTTTGAAACAAATTGATGAATTGATCATCACACATGGTTGAAAACAGATTAGAATGACCAATTTCATCAAAACAACAAGCCAATTTTATCAATTTAACTCAATTGAACAAAATCCCCAAATCGGATCAATATCAAACCCTAGAATTTTCAATTTTTCACAAATCTCAAAATTGATCAAATTAACCAACGAGGATCAATGTAATAACATCCTAGGAACAAAACCCATTGATCAATTTCATAAAAAATTGATTGAATCAACAAAAACCCCAAAATGCATAGGTTCGAAATTCCCAAATTCAAATGCATGAAATGTGAAAATAAAAACAAAAGGAAGGGCAAAATAGACATACTGGCTCAAGGAGAGAGAAACCTTGCAAAGATTTTGGAAGAAAACGACAAAAAAATCGCTGTGGAGCCTTGCCGAGTCGGAGAGAGAAGAGAAAAGTTTGAAACTTTTTGAAAAGTGACTTTGAAAAAGTCAGATCTGAGTTTTAAAAAAAACTTGATTCATGATATTCGATTGATCAAAAATTACATTCGATCGATCGAATCAATCCGAGAATTCTAAAAGAATTTTAAGCAAGTTTCAATAGATCGAAAAGCAGATTGGATCGATCGAAACAGGTAGCGGCTCACAACATTTTGAGAAAAATTACAGTTTTGAAAAACACAAATCACATTTTTGAAAACAACTCCTCAAAGCATTAAAATTGATGAACAAAATGCATGAGTATGAGATGGAATGTTTTTTTTTTTTTTTTTTTATTATAAAAAAACACAAGTTTTGATCCTAGTTTCTCCAAAGAAAATTTCAGTCATTCTCCCTTTAAATTCTCAAGAAAAAAAAAATGTTTTGCATAATACTCAATGTATTTTCAAACATGGTTGGTCAGACCAAAAACACACACATTATCATGTACAGTGTTTAGCAAAGAGAAACTTGTGTAGTGTGTGCAACTAGAAAAAACTTGAGATTCATGTGAGGTGATATGTGAATAGAAATCAATCACAAAGTCTACAAAATTCATCACATAGAATTTAAAAGAAACTATTACTTAAAGAGTTACATCCTATAACTCCCACATCTCCTAGATCATAAGCTTGCAATCATGTAAGTTTCTTGAATTTTTGCCTCATAATATACACACCAATTTTAGTTTAAGTGATTTGATATCAAGCCTAATAGTACACACCAATTTTAAGCATTAAGCATTTAAACCGAGGCTTTTCCTTATGTTCTTTTTGTGCATGTGCTACACTTTCTCGAGCACAGAATCTTAAGATATGCACTAAGGTGTTCATGATTGGCTAGTGAACAGTAGTGAGATGGTTATTTATGCCTTTCTCAAAAGAATCAAGTCTGACAGTCAAACAACATGTGACTTCAAGATTAAGACAAAGTGATAAAACACCATAAATATCTTTCCCACACAACATGCACTACAAAGTTTCAACTAGTAAAGTGCAATAAATAAGCTCATCAAAACTAAACAGGGTACAAGTACATGTTCTGTGTAAATAAATTGACCAACCTTGTTTTCAAAAACCAAGAAAAATAGTACGAAACACAATTTGCTTTCCCTTTTTTTTTTCTTTTTTTTTTTAATAATTTATTTAAAAGAGGAAACACAAATAAATCCCAGAATGAAATGCATGAATGTTATGCAATGCAAGTCCTAGAAAAAAAATACAAAAACACAAAAACCAAAGAACAATGGTCATAAAGGAATGAGCAATGAAGCACAAGGACTATGTCAGAAAGACTCAGTTAGATCGAGTCTTTTGCATCCAAAACCTATTAGATGCACCACGAGCATTGGAGTTCCTATTCACGTTCGAGTGATTTCCAACTCTAAGATTGGAATAAAGGTTTAAAGCCTTTGCCAATTCACCAATGAGTGCCATAGAATCTTGTGCTTGAGGCACAGGCACTTTTGGTTTGTTTGCTCTCTTTACAGCTTGAAGCTTGTAACAGTTAGGACGAATGTGTCCAGAATTTCCACAAAAATGGCAAATCTAAGCAGGTTTACCGTGCATCTTGTCCTTAGAAAGGGTAGACTCCTTAGGTTTAGACTCTTTCAGATCAACCCTAATCTTCCTAGATGGTGAAACTTCTATGGGTTTGACAACCTCATTCACAGGGGGTTTCACAGTTTCACTAACGACCTTACTCACGAAAGGTTCAGAAGAAGATGAAGGAACAAAGTTTGTGGAAGTAGGAGCAGTAGACACATTGATGCTTTCAATGAAACCTAATCCAGATTTGTCAGAAGGAGTCTTTTGAACACTCAGCATTTGATCAAGTTTAGAACTAGCAGATCTAGTAACAGATAAATCATGTTCCAAAGTTTTAACTTTATCAAGCAAGAGCATATTTTCAGATTTCACATTGTTCAAAAGATCATTAGCATCAAACAATTTAACAAGTAAATTCTTCTTTTCAAGCTCAAGAGATTCAATTTTCTTCAGACCAAGTTCAACATTCATAGCATCCTTTGCAGCAATTTTGCAAAGTTTATTATAGGCCTTTTGAAGATCTGCATCCTCAGAGAGTTCCCCATCAGAAGGGTTCTCTTCTACAGATACGCTTTCATTGACTACTGCAGTAGCAGTGAAAGCAATGAAGTTTCCATCCTCGTCACATCCAAATTCATCATCAGAAACCTCATTATTACTAAGGGTTACAGCCATAGATTTACCCTTAAACCTCAAGTAAGTAGGACATTCAGACTTAACATGACCATACACTTGACAGCCAAAATACTGAGCACCCAAAGAATTGTTTGAAGATTGACCAACTTTGTCTCTAGGTTTTTCAAAGTTATTAACCTTAGTGGGACCATTCTTCCTAAAATTTATAGGTTCAGCAGTGTTTGTACCTCTTGCCTTTCTGTTGTTATTCCTAAGAAAGTTTTTAAAGTTCTTGGCAAGGTACGCAATCTTTGTAGCAGAGAGCTTATCATCAAGTCCACTAACCTCAACATCATCAACTGACTTAAGAGCCATTGATTTTGAATTGTTAGCTTTGGGTGGGTCTAACTCATAGGACTGAAGAGATCCTACAAGCTCATCAACAGGGATGGAGTCCACATCCTTGCTCTTAGTAATGACAGTCACTTTGGGCCTAAAGTACTCAGTCAAGGATCTAAGAATCTTCCTAACAATTTTAGGTTGATCATAGACTTCACCCAGATTAAAAGCAGAATTAACAATATCATTCAATTTAGCATAGAATTCATCAAAAGATTTATCATCAGACATTCTAATACTTTCAAATCTAGAAGTTAATTGCCGCAGTTTATTAATCTTAACTGTCTTTGTGCCTTTATGCACAGTCTGGAGGATTTTCCAAGCAGTATGAGCAACCTCAACATTAGAGATTCTCTTAAAGAGAGGTATTGCCTTAATTAGCTTGGGAAAGGGGAAAATGCTACAATTTTTGCTCAAAAAGGGCATTTGCCAATTTTTCTCCATAAAATGCATGGGGTTTGAAGTTTGAAGTTTGAACTCCCAAACTAGAAGTCTAACATTATTATTATAACTAGCATGTAGTCCGTGCTTACGCATGGAAATATTAACAATTGTGATGATAAGATGTTTATCTTGGTAGATTCAGTTTCCACATTGAGCATTATGAATAGAGGTAACTTAACACCAACATTTAAAAATCAAATTGGACACATAGCACAAAATTAAACTACAATTAGAAATTAATTTGATTCGATTTGAATTCTAAAATTGAACTTCAACTTAATATAATATATATGATTATATTTTTATCCACTTTTAACAAATTAACAAAATCTTAATCCAGGCACACTAAAAACTATTAAAAAATAAGAACTGATCATTGAACTTGGAATCTTTTTGGAGGTGCCAAAAAAGCGCTAATGTATGAGAGTGTGAAGCAAGGAAGAGTGGGATTGAACATTGTGTTTGAACCCGTTCTTGCTCTGAGAAATCCATAAGGAGGAGGAGAGGGCAGTGTGTGGATTTAGTTGGTAGAGGTTGAGAGAGGAGGAGACATGGGATGACAATATGGAATTAGGAGGAGATGATGTTTTACTTTTATAGTCTTTCTCTTTGGACTCCTTGGTTCTGGTCGTGGGATTAGAATAGCTCCAGACTTTATTGAGATCACCCATAAAAATGTGCAGGTGAGATGTTCTTGCTTAGGCCAATGAGTATTATCATTGTGGTTTTCTTGGCTTCTGTGTTAAATGTTAATGCATCATTTATTCGGGCACAAAAATTAGAAAATTTAGATAAGATACATGACACAAAATTGAAGTCCAATTTATAATCTCCATAAAAGTGTGCAGGTAAGATGTTCTTACTTAGGCCAATGAGCATTATCATTGTAGTTTTCTTGGCTTCCGTGTTAAATGTTAATGCATCATTTATTTGGGCAGAAAAATTAAAAAATTTAGATAAGATACATGACACAAATTGGAGTTAAATTTATAATCTCATTAGATTTTTTTTTTGAGTTTTGGTTAGGATAAGTGGCGCAAAATTGAGAATCCAATTGAAATCCGTAAGGAGGAGGAGAGGGCAGTGTGTGGATTTAGTTAGTAGAGGTTGAGAGAGGAGGAGACATGTGATGACAATATGGAATTAGGAGGAGATGATGTTTTACTTTTATAGTCTTTCTCTTTGGACTCCTTGGTTCTGGTCGTGGGATTAGAATAGCTCCAGACTTTTTTGAGATCACCCATAAAAATGTGCAGGTGAGATGTTCTTGCTTAGGCCAATGAGTATTATCATTGTGGTTTTCTTGGCTTCTGTGTTAAATGTTAATGCATCATTTATTCGGGCACAAAAATTAGAAAATTTAGATAAGATACATGACACAAAATTGGAGTTAAATTTATAATCTCATTAGATTTTTTTTTTTTGAGTTTTGGTTAGGACAAGTGGGGCAAAATTGAGAATCCAATTGAAATTTAATTGAATTTTCTCTCAGCTTCGCCTATTATTATATATATAGATATGTTTTATTTATAGAGGCTAATAATTTATTAACTAGGACAAGCTTATATATATGGATGAAACGAGGACCACCAATAATATTATATTATATTTAAAAGCAAAAAAATATCGAGACATGAGAAATGGAAAAAAGTTTGCAGATTATTGAGGTGGGTCCGAATCTTTTTCAATTCAAGTTTCAAACAGAGTTTGATATGGTCCGAATTATACAAGATGGTCCTTGGTCTTTTGATAATCAGTTGCTATTGCTTCAAAGGTGGCAGAAAGGGATGACAGTGGGGAATATTAAATTGGAGTATGCTTCTCTATGGATTCAAATATGGGGTGCACCTTTAGATATGGTTTCCCCTCAAGTAGCAAGGGAAGTTGGAAATCGACTTGGTAGAGTGGAGGAAGTAGAAGGGAAGCGAAGGCAAGATGACCTTAATTATTTTATGCGAGTTAAAGTCGCTTTGCCGATTGTGAAGCCCTTACGGAGAGGAGGTTATATTGCTGGGTCAGATGGGGTTCGCTCTTGGGTGTCGTTTAAATATGAACGTTTACCTTTGTTCTGCCATTATTGTGGTATGTTAGGGCATGATGTAAAGCATTGTGCATCACATTTTGCTGCTATTCAGAATGGAGGTAAGGTTGATTATCAGTATGGGGAGTCCTTAAGAGCTATGGGAGGGCGTCCACGTTCTTTCTCAACAAGAACTTCTTATGACAGTGATGAGGCTGCGAAAGAGCACATGTCCGGGGAGTCTACCACTCACAGTCCGATGCAGGAAACCTTTACGGCGGCTGGGTTAGAGCGTGCAAACCCTAGCAAGCATGCTGAAGTTAATTCCGTGATTCTAGGAGGCTTGCCTATTATTCAGGAAGGTGATAACGTTGACATGGGAGGAGAAGCTAACGTCCAGAATGGAAAGTCTTTGAGGGTGGAATCATGTCCGGAATTTAAGGGTGATGATGTGGAGCAGCCAAGAGACTTGATGGGGCAGCCAGCTGGATCGGTTTTAATTGATGTGGCAGCGAGTAAAACTGATAAAGAGTGGCTTGGGGTTCAGTCTACTGGGCTGGATCATGAAGGGATTAAGGCTGGAATTGATAATACAAAGCCCAAGTCCACTTGGACCAGGCTAAACCGTATGGACTTTGGGCAGGGCGGACTGTCAAAAGCCTTGCAATTGCCAACACGCGGGAAAAGAAGCAGTGAGCATTATAGGGAGGAAAGACAACAGGAGAATTTTGATGATAGGCAGTCTAAGCGTGGAAAGATAGGGGGTAGAGAAGATGTTGACAATATTATATCGGCGGGGGTGGAGAGCCACCCTTGCCGGGAGCAATGAGGATTTTAAGTTGGAACTGTCAAGGGCTTGGGAACCCTTGGACAGGTCGTAGCCTTCGCAAACTAGTGAGGGAACAAGCTCCCATGGTGTGTTTTCTTATGGAGACACGGTTGGACACTGAAGGTTTTAATAATCTTTACGGTAATTTACCTTTCCAAAATAAAATAATTGTAAAACATCCGAATTCTGGTGGAGGGATAGCTTTTTTGTGGAAAGATGATATTAAGTTAGAGGTGATTAATTATACTGCAAATCATGTTTTAGCTAGAGTAATAGAAGAAGATGGTTTTGTTTGGTTCATGACAGGTTTCTATGGTTGGCCAGAAACACAACAAAAATTTAAGTCTTGGAAGCTGCTGGAACATTTGAAGACTTATGTGGAGGGTCCATGGTTATGTTTTGGAGACTTTAATGCTATACTCCACTCCTCGGAAAAGAAAAGTACAAGGCAGCCACATATTGCTCAGATAGATGCGTTTAGGGAGGCTTTGGAGGGTTGTCAATTAGAAGATCTCGGTTACAAAGGATACCCTTTTACTTGGACTAATAAGAGACCCGGTGATGCAAATACAAAATTGAGACTTGATAGAGCTGTTGCAACAAAGGGGTGGATTGAAAAATTTCAGGCCAGTAATGTAGTGCATCTTCTTCCTCATGCTTCAGACCATATTCCTATTGCTATCCAGGTTAAAAAATTTAGACAGAGAAATCGTAGAGCTGACCGAGGCTTCAAGTTTGAAGAAAGTTGGTTGCTATGGGAGGAATGTGAGGCACGGGTTCAGCAAGCATGGAGTTTGGCAGGCAATGGGGACTCGGGGTTGGCAGCTGTGCATGCAAAAATAAGGGCTTGTGGTGATGATTTGAAGGCATGGGGAGACACAAGGACTAGACCTGAGGAAGGAGAGATCAAATCCCTTCAGAACCGGCTTGATAGAATTAATAGAGCTGACACTACTGATGAGAGTAAGGTGGAGTATTTAGAGATCAGTAAACAATTGGATGATCTTTTGTTGAAACAAGAGATTTACTGGGCACAACGATCTAGGGTTGCATGGTTGAAACATGGAGATAGAAACACTAAGTTCTTCCATTCAAAAGCATCTCAACGGCGAAGACGGAATTATATTAAGGGCATAATGAATCCACAGGAGCAATGGGTGGAAGAGGTGGAAGATATAGCCAGAGTTGCAATTGATTATTTTGATAATCTTTTTTGTGCAGGTTCATGCAATCAAATGGAAGAGTGCTTAAGCACAGTTTCGGCCAAAGTAACTACAGATATGCAGGATATGCTTTCCAGGGATTTTACTGCTGCTGAAATCAAGGAAGCCGTATTTCAGATGGGACCGTTAAAGGCACCTGGACCTGATGGTATGAATGCCTTATTTTATCAAAAATTCTGGCATATTGTGGGTGATGATGTAGTCAATGCTGTGTTAGATTTTTTGAATGATGGGGTTATGTTACCTGATTTAAATCATACCAATATTGTGCTCATTCCAAAAGTGAAGAACCCAGAGAATATGTCTGAATTTAGACCAATTAGCCTTTGTAATGTTATTTACAAGACTATTTCTAAGGTCCTTGCTAATAGATTGAAACAAGTGCTTCCTGACATTATTTCTCCCACCCAAAGTGCTTTTGTGCCAGGTCGACTTATTTCAGATAATGTCATTGTGGCATATGAGGCTTTGCATTCCATGCATGCTAGGAAGAAGGGTAAAACAGGTTCTTTGGCTTTAAAGCTGGATGTTAGCAAAGCTTATGATCGAGTGGAATGGCTATTCTTACAGGGTGTTATGCAGAAGCTGGGTTTTCCAGATAAGTGGATTGAAAGAGTGATGACATGTGTCACTACCGCATCATTCTCTATTCTACTCAATGGAAAGCCATATGGGAATGTGACTCCATCCAGGGGAATCCGTCAAGGAGATCCTCTCTCACCATACTTATTTCTGTTATGTGCAGAAGGATTTACATCTTTGCTGGCAAAAGCAGAGATTGATGGGAAAATTCATGGAGTTTCCATTTGCAGAAAGGCGCCAAAAGTTTCTAATTTATTGTTTGCAGATGATTCCCTTTTGTTCTGCAGGGCAACACACAATGAGGTTGGGGTAGTCTCTGATGTACTCCAGACCTATGCCAATGCTTCGGGACAATGTATAAATTTGGAGAAGTCTTCAGTCTTTTTCAGCAGCAATACTTCAGCTACCCAGAAGCAAGACATTTTGAGGATCTTGGGAGTGCAAGAAGTGAACCGGTTTGAGTCTTATTTGGGGTTGCCTACCTTAGTAGGAAGAACGAAGTATCATACGTTCTCATACCTGAAGGATAGGATATGGAAAAAACTGCAAGGATGGAAGGGGAAGATGTTATCTAAGGCTGGTAAGGAAATTCTTATTAAAGCAGTAGCTCAATCTATTCCCACTTACACCATGAGTGTTTTCCAACTCCCATTGAAACTTTGTGATGAACTGGATGCAATGTGCGCTAAATTTTGGTGGGGACAAGTGGGGAATGAAAGGAAAATTCATTGGCAAAGATGGGAAAAATTGACACTATCTAAAAAGGAGGGAGGAATGGGTTTTAGGGATTTAAGGGCCTTTAATCTAGCTATGTTAGCTAAACAAGGGTGGAGGTTGCTGCATGATAGTAATTCTTTACTATATCAATGCCTCAAAGCTAGATATTTTCCAAGAACTCACCTCTTTGATGCCAAGGAGTCCTCAAATTGTTCATTTGTTTGGAAGAGTATTATGGCTGCTCTTCCTATATTGAAGTCTGGGTGTTGTTGGAGAGTTGGGAATGGCCATTCAATTCGGATTCTAGGTGATAAATGGATACCGAATTATCCAACTAATGCGCCTTTGCTTCAAGTTAAGGATGAAGTTCGAGAGGAGACTGTTGCTGAATTAATTGATCAAGAATTACATGCATGGAGGGCTGATTTTATTATGGAGATGTTTGAGAAAGAAGATGCCGAAGCTATATGTAGAATACAACTTAGTCGAAGAAATGTGGAGGACCTTATGATCTGGATGCACCAAAAGAAAGGGATGTTTACTGTGAAATCTGCATACAAGGTAGCTAGGGAAGTTTTGAAAGGTGGAAAGGTAGCCGAGAGTTCTAGGGGATGTATTGGGAAGGGAATTTGGTCTGCACTTTGGAAGCTTCGAATACCAAATAAAATTAAGGTATTTGGGTGGAGAGCTTGTAATGAAATCTTGCCAACAAAGTTGAACCTGTATAAGAGAAGAGTCATTGATAATGCGTTGTGTCCAATTTGCTTGAGGTTTCCAGAATCAGTGGTCCATGCTCTTTGGGAATGTGATGCAGCTAGAGATGTGTGGTGGGGAAGCTTAAAAATTCTGCAAAAGGGAGGGTCGGGTATGGCTGACATGGTTCAATTAATGGAGTATTTGTTGGATCGGATTGAGTCTCAGGATATGGAGGTAGTGCTTGTCCAAGCATGGTTGATCTGGAATCAAAGGAATCGGGTTGTGTATGGAGGCAAGTTCCATGACCCGGGATGGTTGAACAATCGGGCAAGGGAGCTTCTTGAGGAATTTCATACTGCTTCAGCTCTGATAGGACCTACATTTGGAAGGCAGTCGACTCGGGATACCTGGCAGCCCCCTCCACCTTCAGTTTTCAAGCTTAACTTTGATGCAGCCTTGTTTTCGACCCTCAACTGTTCTGGCTTTGGAGCAATCATCCGGAATGAGAAAGGTGAGGTGATGGCAGCCATGGCAGCTAAGGGACCTGAGGTATTTTGCAGTGAGGAAGCTGAGTTACTTGCATGTAGAAAAGCTATTGAATTTGCTGTTGATGCAGGCTTCTCGTAATTAGTCATTGAAGGTGATAATAGTTCTGTTATGAAAGCTATTTCAGCTATGCAGGTTGATCAATCTATGCTTGGGAATGTAATTGGGGATATTCATCATTTGATTGGGAATTTACAATGGGTAAGGACTGAATGTATTAAGAGAGGGGGCAATAGGGTTGCTCATGAGTTAGCTCAATTTGCTAGGAATATTAGTCATGATTTGTTTTGGATGGAAGATGTTCCTCCAATAGTTAGGGAAGCCTTGTACCAAGATTCTATTTTCTCTGTTTAATTGAATGAAATGCTTCTGCTTCAAAAAAAAAAAAAAAAGTCTAGTGTTAATGATGATTAATTTGCCAATATTCGAGTAAAATACCCAAACAAAAAGAAAAATCAAATTCCTAATCATTCTTGTATGGACTATGGACATACGTGATTAATGAAATATCCGTAATTAATTAACATGATTGTTCTTATATATAAATAGATAGATAGATTATGAAGTTATTTAAACTTTGAACGTATTTATTTGACAGTGTATGCGACTACTATAATCAAGTTGTTCGATCATCTTTGACAATCAATCCCTTACCTGACCACCACCACTCGAGTGGAGTGGGGAGTGGGGACAACTATTGACGTTAAATTGTCACCATAATTGAACAGTTTTAGACCCCTTAACCCAACCAGATTAACCTAGTTAATTAGCCAAGTGTTTAACTTAGTCAAATTATTCAAATCTAGGTTATCACAATCAAACAATCATATCAAGAATATAAACCAGCCTAAATATAAATAACACAATGATATGATCACCCAGGAAACCACACGGTAAAAACTTGGGAAGGATTTGACCTAGCTATCCTCAAGGTAAACTGAATCCACTATACGAAAGAATCGAAGTTCATACAAAAGGATTTACAAGCTCCCCGCTTGACTTCCTAATGCTACCTACCAGTAGAACTTACTGACACGATCACGTGCAAGCTCCGAATCCATGGACTCATTCTTTCTTGGATTCTCCAATCAGCTACAAGCACCCACGCTTGTTATTCTTTAAGCTCTAATGGCAGCAACCGAGTTGATCATCAAGATGTTGAAATAATCTCTACCTTGAAAACCCTAAGTTTATGTGAAGGAAAGCTTCTCAATGATCTCACAAGAAATTCACACAAACAGCAGAGTATGAGCAACAATACACTTAGAACAACTCTCCAAAACATGGCTAGGGTTTTGCTTTATATACCTAGGGTAAAAACGTAAAACCCTAAACTTTTAATGAGGTAGGGCTGAGTTGGAGAAATCTGTAGAAAAACATTCTGCCCGTGATTCGATCGATCGAGTCTTTCTTTCGATCGATCGAGCCAGGCCGAAATGCACCAATGCATCTGCAGCCTCTCGATTCCAACTTTACATGAAAGACACAAATTTGAGTAAGCTTAAACAAGACTAAACAACCTGTTTTGATCATAGTTTGCCAAGAATACAAATTAGAGTTCTAAATACATAAATTCCTAAATCTTTAGAACCTAACAATAATATATAAGGGCCAAAATGAAATGAGGGATCCGTCGTCATCTACCAAAAAGTCTTTACTCCTCCTAACTCAAATTGGTTAGACCCTTCGTTAGATCACCACCAAGAGAGCATGGTAGGAGGAATATACGTGATCCAATGTAGGCAACTTGCTATTCTTAGCCAAAAAAAGGAAAAAGGCAATATTGCACCCTTGTTCATTTTTGGTAATCTTCTTTTCGCAGTAGTTAATGAGTGACTATAATTCAAGAAACTCACTTGCATAGTTGCATTATCAAATAGCATGAAACTCACGTGGATACATGCCTTAGATAGATTGGTTTTGGAAAAATAACTCTAGACCTAGTGATTGATTTTGATTAGTATAAAACTCATTAAGATCGTCTATCTTAATAGACGACTGTTAGATTCTAAATATTTAGGATTAAATGTTTATATTCTTATTTTGTGTATGCTAGCAAATTGAGAACAAAGACATTTCTTAAGATTGTACAAATCAAGATTCAAGAACATTTTAACTGCAGAAAGGAGAGTTCAAGTCTAGTGATGCTCAACCGATAGAAAATTAGACTTGACCGATCAAAAATTGTAGATAAGTTAATTTTACAAAATTTAAACCAGGCCCAAGCACATGAAAATGTTTAGGGTTTCAGTCCAACGTAACAAGGTATAAAAGGAAAATCCTAATTATGTTTTAAAAGCTCTTGGAAGACTTGTGAGTTACTCTTGTGAGATTTGAGACTTCTAACTCAACAAGCATCTACCAAAACGGGATTTACAACCAAGAACTGGTGGAAACAAGTTGCTGCATAACGATCTACCACTTATGGTGATCTGAAACTTTTCAGTGGGATCTCAAAGTCACAAATAAGGAGTTTGTATTTAGCAAATCCAAGATAGAAGAGTCCGTGGAGTCAAAGTTGCACATGGTCATGTTAATAAGTTCTACTTGAGGTTTTAGATTTAGGTTTTAAATCTATTGTAATATTTCATTCTATCATAGTGGATTTGTTTACCTTAAGGATAGCTAGGTTAAATCCTCCCCAGGTTTTTACCTTGAAACAATTTGTTTCATTGGTTTTCCTAGATCATCATAATACTGTCTTTTTTACTTTTCCGCACCAAGTAATATGTTTCCATGTGTTTAACTAGATCTCATAATTAACCAAAGTAAATACTTGTTTAATTCATTAGGTTAAACTAATCTATTTTTAAGGGGTCTGAACAAACAACCAAGTGGTATTAGAGTAGGTTAGCTCTTGATTAGGTTGTTTTACCTTGAGTTATTCCTTGACCCCTACTGTGGACACAACGGGCCAAATGAGTCACCACCTAGTTTTTGCAATGGTGTAGGAACCGTATGAAAGCTCACTTAGTGTGTAAAACACTAATGAATGTTTAGACCCCTAAATTCAAATTAACTAATACAAGCTTATATTCAAACAATGTATGAGCGGAATATGAAATATAAACAATACCCAAATATGCAAATTACTCTAAACCATATTTTAATCACAACTCAGTAGTAATTAAAAGCAAAAAGTAAGGGACAGAGAGAAGTAAACCCAAGATAACACTGGCACGTGTTATCGAAGAGGAAACCGAAGAACTCAGCAAAAAACCTCTCCGCCGCCCTCCAAGAGATAAATGATCCACTAGAAAATCAGTTGGGATACATGGATAGCAATAGGCTCTCCAAGCCTAATCTACCCGATGCACCTAAGCCCTCTATACTTCTTGCTCCAATAGGGTTATGCCTAACCTTGTCTTCTCTTGCTTATCGGATCCCGCAATTAGCCCATTGCATCAACCAAAATGAATTAGTTCTCTTTTGAACTGCTTCCCAAACACTAAGAACCTTCTCATTGCTCTGAATGTGATGAGGTAAGGATTTGGCTTAAGATACTTTCATGGATATGACAATGGAGAGGGTGAAAGTAAAGGAATTTGGAGAATCAAGTGTATAAGACTGTGGATGAATCAAACTTGTTTTTCTTTGGGGTTTTTCTCTCAAAATTCTTTCTAGAAGCTCTCTACATTTCATGATTATAAGGGTATTTATAGTATGGTATGAGATGGAATGTGAAAAGTCAGTTTTTAGCAAAATATGGTGCACTGGCGAGTCACTTCGCAATTGGGATGAGTCGCAAGTTCCAGTTGCCAGTTAACAGAAAGGCCAGACTGTACTTTTTGTCCTGCAGTGATCCAGCTGTCCTGACCCTTCAACTTCCTATATGCTCCACATGTGTGCTAGATTCTGGAAAGTCACCAGTCGCGAGTCAGTCACGAGATCCAATCGCGAGTTGCCTCTTGATGCACACACTTGATCAATTCCTCACACTCTCTCACACACAACCCTTACATTATTCCCACATAAATACAGGGTTTCTAAATCGGAATTATAAGCAAATTTGGCACGGAATAAAGCCAACACATAGTTGAATAAATTCAACTTTACACCATATATATAGCATCCTCTTAAGGAAGAACCATTTGATCTTACTACCAGAGATATGGGTTTGGAGTTAAGGTATGATTTTCAAAAGGTGTTAGGCACCAAAAACTACCCAACCCTAAGGTTGGCTTCTTCTTATTGTGTCTTATGTCTTAACCCTATTAAAGGCACACTCAATATTGTTATTCTAGACTCACACACACACACACACACACACACGCACACACACACACGCGCGCGCGCGCGCACACACACACACACACACACACACACAAACATTCATCTAACAGTGCATCAAACATCCTAAAAAGACCTAATCATACATCTATCATGGCAATTAACCAAAGCCTAACGTACATCTAGCATACTCGTCAACCAACCTAGCATTCATCTAGCATGGTATGTCATAAACCTTAGCATATATCTATCATCATGTCATCATACATATTACATCATTCAAGACAACAACAAAACAAGGCAGAAAGATAGGCATAGCAAATAAGCATAGAACATCACATGTATTCTAAGCTTTTAGACATGACATCAATCATCAAACAAACATATTTCACCATTAAAATGCATGTTCATACCAATGCATGACTTACATTACTTACCTTGCATCAACTCAGCACCTATGGCATCATGCATGAACATGTGAATGCGTGTTCATGATATCAAAACAAGAAAACACAAAATAAACCCTAATTCTAACATGTGGAAAGAAAACAAGCAATTAAAAATGTAAAACAGAAGCTTAAAAGCATAAACATATGAAGAAGGATCTAAAACAGAAGTATTGCACATGAAAACAGAAGGAAAAACAAATAAAATAAAATTAGGGTGTTTAGGCAGGATCATGTGCACACATAAACTTAAATGATTCAAATGAATTTGAAAATAAAATTAATTAACAATTGGAAAGGAAAATTGAACCTATGGAACCAACTCTTGAAAATATTAATTTGGGCAATGACGAGAATCCATGCTTAATTAAAATTGGCTCAACCCTAAATGAAAAAATAAAGAAAAGATCTTCAAGAACTCCTCATGGAATTTCAAGAGGTGTTTGCGTGGTCCTATGAAGATATGCCTTGTGGTGCCCATCAGGCAAAAATTAAGAAGAATTAGGATTAAATGGCTCTTAAAGATCAAAGAGGAAGTCGCTAAGCAATTAAATGTAGGGTTCATCAAACCCGTACACCAAGCCGAATGGATAGCCAATGTCATGCTCATACCTAAGAAGGATGGAAAGGTAAGGATGTGCGTGGATTTTAGAGACTTGAATAAGGCATGCCCTAAGGACGACTTGCTTCTCCCTCACATTGATGTCTTGGTGGATAACACGGTAGGAAGTGCCTTGATGTCTTTTACAGATGGTTTTTTGAGATACAACCAAAACAAGATGGCTCCTAAGGACATGACCAAAACTACTTTCACTATTGAATGAGGAATCTATTGTTACACGGTAATGTCGTTTGGCCTCAAGAATGCTAGGGCAACTTACCAAAGGATGGCTATGACCTTGCTATATGATATGATGCATAATGAGGTAGAGGTGTGTGTTGATGACATGATAGTAAAGTCCAAAGATAGAGAAAACCACACCATAAGCTTGTGGAAGTTCTTCAAGAGGATTAAAGAATATAGATTGAGGTTGAACCCATCCAAAATTAAAGCCATATTGGAGATGGCTCCACCCAAAAGTGAGAAAGAGATAAAGGGTTTCTTGGGTTGACTACAATACATTAGTTGATTCATTGCCAAGCTCAATTCCACTTTTGAGCCCATCTTTAAACTCCTAAGGAAGAATGAACCACACACATGGAACGATGAGTGCCAAAAAACCTTTGAATTTATCAAGGAATATCTCCTCCACCCACCTATCCTAGTGCCTCCATAACATGGGAAACCCTTACTCCTATACCTTTCCATCATAGGGGATGCGGTTGGAAGTATGCTTGCACAAAAAGATGATGAGTTGAAAGAAAGGGCCATATACTACTTAACCAAGAGGTTCCATGGTTATGAGACTAGATACACTCCCATTGAAAAGTCATGTTTTATACTTGTTTTTGCCGAGGTTAAAGTGGTGAAGATGTTCGGCCATCACTTAGCAAGCTACGTCGATAGTGGGTACGGAGGGTCCTCTTGGGGTTCCAGCTGGAGAGAAAGGAGGTATAAAAGAAATGAAGATTGGAGATGTGAATGAAAGGGGGAACATTCTGGTTTGGGGGAAGGATCGTCATAGATGTATCGATCAGTGCCTGACGTTTCCAAATGTAAGCAGCATGATAGGAGAAATCGAAAGTTAGAACACCTGCACAGAATGGTGAGGGACTTGGAATTAGAAGTACGAGGTAGATGCCAATGAAGGAATTGAGGTGAGTAGGCTGAAGGATCTATAAGTGTGAGGGGCAGTCGTGGAGAGGCATCTCGTTAGTTTGGTTCTCGTCGGTCTAGAGACAGGTCTCAGGACTACATTGACAAAGACTCATCTTCCCTTGAGCGGCGTAGGCCACAAAATGCTGCATTGGATGTCATGAGTCGAGCATTGCGTAGAGCTGCCCAATCACTTCTATCGAGTTTTAATGAACAACTCTTCTTCAGTTGTTTCTTGGTTAGATCTTCATGGCTTTAACACTTGACTTGAACAACATGTTTCTTGAAGTCTTAAACCTATCCTAAATCTACCCAATTACAAGTAAAGTGCATTTTGTCAAAGGATTAGCTAATTACATAAAATATGTCCCTAAAAATCTCCTCATTTGGCAATCCATGACAAAACCATAACAAAACAAATAATCATGAGAGAAGTCTTAAATCACTAAACTCATAATGACTTGTTGTATTACACAATAAATCTATCTCTATTACAAACTCTTGAAAAACTTTGCAAGAAGAGAGTGCATGGAAAGATTGATTTTCACAACCTGTCTTTCTAAAACAATTAAACAAAACTCACCAAGGAATCATGTGTGAAATAGAAACAAAGATTGCGTACATAAAGAAACATGTGTATAAAGAGAGAAAAGAAACAACACAAGTAGAGGTAGGTGAAGAAAATTAACATACATCATCATCATATATAAGAAAATCAAGTACAATGTATGTCATAATCATAATGGTCACAAGACCGGTGTACAAGAGGCTAATGCAACTAAAAAGAAAGAAAGTACATATAAACCTCACTACATCCCTCAAAAACTATGTACACTCCCCTTAACAAAAATGTCATATACTAACTCTCCCCATAAGTACAAGACCACTCTAAAACAAAAACGACTTTCCCTTTTTGTCACGAATGACAAAGGGAGAGTCACTCAAATGTCGTCATCTTGTCATCATCGGAAGAGCTAGCATCATCCTCATTATCATCATCACCCTCATTAAGTGAGGCCTCTGGAGAAGGAGGGGGAGAAGGAGCAAAGCCAGCCATGCGAGCCTATCCGCGGGCAATGCGACTAACTTGGGTGTTCATCTGACACATCTTATCCGTGAGATGGTCAAGACAACCACCAAAGTTAGCCTCCATCTGCTGAAGCTGCACTATGATGGCCTCGAGGGTCACACCACCAGCTGCAGAGGTAGAAGGAGACAAGGAAGAAGGTGGAACAGCAGAAGCTGTAGGATTAGTCATCTTCACTCGTGGCTGCTTCGATCGTGTTAGGACATATTTGTTTCACTTGTCAAGAGCATATGTCATTCTTTTATATAATTGGCCAATCCTTTGACAAAACGCACTTTACTTGTAATTGAGTAGATCTAGGTGTTCTTAATACTTCAAGAAACTGTGTTTCAAGATCAAGTGTTGATGTCATCAAGTCTATCCAAGAAACAAGTTGAGAAGTGCAAGTTTACTAAAGCTCGACAGCTAGCATGTGTCGAAATTTAAGATACTAAAGAAAGCCTATATATACAGATCCACAAAATGCAAGAGAGGTACATACAATCTACTCACTCTCACTCTCACTACTAAGTTCTCTCTATTCTCAAGATCCATCACTAACTTTTTTATTGGAGACTCCGTGGCCAATACCACACTGATGACCACCCTGAGAGAACTCTATTCTAAACCTTGCAAGAACTTGGACGAGCTCATGCTGATCTATTTGGACGAACCTATTTACTGATTATTTTTGCATCATCAGTTTGGCGCTGTCTGTGGGGATGACAATTTCATACTTCGGTTCAAAAGTGTAGTTCCATTTAATCCTAAGGTCCAAATGGAGTCCGGCACGACACAAGATTTTGCAGCACTAGCACTACAAATCCAAACACTCACAGCCAGCTTGGAGGAGCTCACTAGATAGAACCAGGAGATGAGATTGCAATTAGAGCAGAAGGAGAATCGTTCTAGAACTAACCGAAATGATGATGGAGTAGCCACAGAAGGAATGACTAGCAATGACCGAATAGTCTTGACAAAGCCAATTTGGACCTCCTTAGGGAAATGAGGAAAGAAATGGACAAATTAAGGAATGCGATAAGGGAAAAGATGGATTGGAACTTGGATGGAATGGTTAGAAGGACGGATTCACCCTTCATGACGAAGGTTTTAGAGTGCCCCATGCCCTCGAAGTTTTGTCTTACACAACTCAAATCGTTTGATGGTTTGAAAGATCCGCTGGATCACATCACCACCTTCAAAATGACTCTGAGTTTGCAATAGCCCCCGGACGAGATACTGTGCCACGCTCTTTCCCTACCACTCTCAAGGGAGCAGCGCGAATATGGTTTAGTAAGCTAGCGACATTGTCCATTAACAACTTTGAACAATTGGGCAATTCTTTCATATGCCATTTTGTCGGTGGACAATGTCCAAAAAAAACCTGCAAATCATCTGCTCACCATCAGGCAAGGGGAAAAGGAGACCCTAAGGTCATATGTGAAGTGTTTCACCAGAGAAATCTTGGAGATTGATGAAGCAAATGACAAAGTGCAGTTAACCACCTTCAAAGCTAGATTGAAATCTAGAGAGTTCATGGTCGCACTTGCAAAAAACCCCTGCAGATGATGGTAGAGATGCCATTGAAAGCTCAGAAGTACATGAACGCCAAAGATGCCCTAGTGGCAATAAGAGATAATGATAAGCCCACTAAGAGAGAGGGAAGAAGAGAAGACCGGAAGGGACGTAAGAGAGAAAGAGGAGATCGTCAAGACACTAATGGGAACAAATGGAGAGACAACAAAACACCCTAAACGGTAAAATTTACCCCTTTGGTTATGCCGGTTGATAAAATTTTGATGTAGATTAAGGATGATCATCACCTCAAGTGGTTGAAGCCATTGTACTTGTTGTGAAATTTTAAAATACTCGCAAGTGTACGAACCATACCGAAGTATAGTTTGACAAGAATGAGGTCGAACCCACAGGGACTTGAATGAACGTAGGAAAATTAATTAAACCTTAACCAAATTAATCCTAATCTAGTTTAATAAAAATTGGTTGTTTTGAAATTAAATAAACTAAGCAAATAATAAAATTAAGCAAATAGTTAAACTAAGCAAAAGATATAAAGCAATAAAAAGATGTAAACAATCAAGGGAAATGAATTAAGGTTTTGGAATCCGCCTTGCAAGTCATATCAGCATATATTTATGATCATTAATTTTTCCCACCTCACTACATGATAATTTAGAAATCAATCTTGCTATCATGGAAAATATTCTCGTTAAAATCCTTATTTTAAAAATCAAAAGCATGTTCTTCTTCGCTTCTTAAGTATAAAACCAAATCATCAATTGTATCTGTAGCCAAACAAATCACAAGATATATCCAATTCTAAAAATCAAATCATAAATTGTATCCATTGACAGACAAATCACAAACGATATCCAATTTTATAATCAAGAACTAATAAACCAAGCATTCAATTAATTAAGAAAAATCCTAAATCATGAGAAAAACATGATTGAACTCATATCTAGAATCCCATCTTAGTCAATTGATATGAAGCAAGAACAATTTAAATCATTAAAGAACAACTATTGTGGGAAAAATTAAATCACATAAATATTACTAGTAATCCTTAACAAGGTTTCATCCTCAACCCTAATTATAAATTTAGCTACTCATGGTAATTGAAATAAAACAAAAGAATAAAATACTAAACATTAAACTAGACAAATAAAATAGAGAAAGAAATAGTCACAATACTATCATGGAGAAAAGCTACAGAGAAGCCACATGTGGCACTGCCTCTTGCTCCAATTTTCTATTTTGCATCTCAGCCCTAGCACTAGCCTTAGCCCCCCTAAATTTTGCTCTAAAAAGCCTTTAAATAGGTCAAGGAATTCTATTACAAGTTGAATTCCCGTTTGGAGAAAATCCCAGATTTTTAGGCTTCATTTAACTGACTATTTTGGCCCATTTAACGTCAGAATTTGGGCTCCTAGTAAACTACAAAGTTGTAGCCCTTTAAGTTAAATTTCCAGCCTAACTTGAATCATCTCGATTGGACATCTGAGCCAAAAGTTATGCCAAAAATACTAACTGATATGCAGGCTGGAATCCTAATCCGAATTGGACTTGAATTTGGTGCAAATTTCCTTTGATTCCTTACTCCAATTGGACTTAAATTTAATTGGGTTGATCTTCTCTTGAATTCATGCCTGGCTTGATGTAAGTTGGCTTGATTCAATTGGCCTTGCCCCACTTTGCATGTAAAGCCCGTGTTTCCTGCAACACAAAGATATTATATAATCAGTCACAAAATAACATAAAAGTAAAGCTAAATATGTAGACATGTGAGTATTTTATTGTATATATTTCATGCACGTCAGTACTCATCACCCAACGTGCGAGACAAGAGAAAGTACTGCTGCTTTCACAAAGACCACGACCATTACACTAAAGATTGTAGAGACCTGAAGGAGCAGATAGAAGAACTCATCCAGAGAGGGAAGCTTTAGAAATTTGTAAAGAAAAGGGAATCTAGCCGACCTAGAGATGATAACAATAAGAAGCACAAGGCCATTCCTAGAGATGAGGCTAAGGACTTTAATTGTCCACAAAGTGTGATAGGAGAAATAAAAATGATCACATGAGGACCATCCACAAATGGATCTTTCAAGTCCCTCAAGAAGTCACAGCAAAGACAGGTAAGCAGCGTCCACAGGGTGCCACCCCTAAAGCAGAGAAGAGAACAGAAGCAGACATCTAGTTCTCAGAAGAAAATGCTAGAGGCGTAAAGCAACTATGTGATGACCAAAGAGCAACCGCATGATGACCCTTTGGTCATCACGCTTATGTTAGTAGGGTTCAACACCAGACGGATCCTCATAGATAATGGCAATTCTGTAAACATTATATATCTCTCAACTTTCTACAACTAAAAGTAGATTCCAAAAGACTACAGCCCTTTGAATCTCCCCTCGTCAGTTTCAGTGAAGACCGAATGTACCCGAAGGGTATAGAAGCACTGACAGTTACAGTAGGATCTTACCCCCAACAAGTAACCCAGCAGCTTGACTTCCAGGTGGTAAATTTCCCATCCTCGTATAATGTGATTATTGGGAGACCCACACTTAACCGCTGGAAGGCAGCAATGTCCACGTACTGTTTGAAGGTGAAGTTCCCAATGGAGTATGGTGTGGGCGAGGTAAAAGGCGACTAGGTACTAGCCAGAGAATGCTACCAAGCAGTACTAGCAGCAAAAGAAAACCATACATAGGGATTGAGAAAAAAAAGGAAGAGAAAGTAGAAGCCTTAGAAACTGTGGAACTGGAAGACAGGGAACCGTCGAAGAATACAAAGATAGGGACGAGCTTGAGCACTCAGATGAAGAAGAAACTAGTTCAAATCCTCAAGAGCAATCTAGATGTCTTCGCATGGAGTCACGAGGATATGCCTAGCATAGCAACCGAAGTAATCCAATACCGCTTGAATGTGGACCCTGAGAGGAAACCCATCTAGCACGGACGACGAGTATTTTCCCTCGAACGAAACAAGGCCATCACGGATGAAGTAAGCAAGCAACTATCAGTCGGTTTTATCCGAGAAGTCTACTACCTAGACTGGCTGGCCAACGTCGTACTAGTGAAGAAAGAAAATAGGAAATGGAGGATGTGCGTGGACTTCACGGACTTGAACAAAGCCTGCCTAAAAGACAGTCTCTCTACCAAGAATAGATCAGCCCATGGACTTCATGGCAAGGCATAGGCTTCTCACATTCATGGATGCACTCTTAGGATACAACCAAATCAAGATGTCAAAAGAAGACCAAGAGAAGACTGCCTTCATCACTAGCCAAGGGCTCTACTGCTATAAAGTAATGCCCTCCGGACTGAAAAATGCAGGAGTGACCTACTAGAGGTTAGTCAACAAAATGTTTAGTAAATAGATTAGGGAAAACATGGAAGTATATGTGGATGATATGCTCGTCAAGAGCAAGGAGGAAGCCACACACCTGGACAACCTCGAGGAGACCTTTACAACCCTCAAATGATACTAGATGAGGCTGAATCCTAGCAAGTGCACCTTCGAGGTTACTTCCGAAAAGTTCCTGGGGTTCATGGTGTCCTAAAGGGGGATAGAAGCTAACCTAGAGAAAGTACAAGCTATATTAGAGATGACATCGCCTAGAATAGTGAAGGACGTTTAGAAATTAACTAGAAGGATCGCAACCCTTAACAGACAAGTGCCTACCCTTCTTCAAGACTCTGAAGAAAGCTTTCACCTAGATGGAGGAGTGCGAGAAAGCCTTCCAGGAACTGAAACATTACCTAAGCAACCCACAACTCCTAAGCCTGTCAAAGGAAGGGGAAAACTTGTTCTTATACTTACTAGTGTCAGCCACCACTGTAAGTTCGGCTTCGATTCGAGAAGAGAATAAAGCGCAGCTCCTAGTTTACTATGTTAGTCAAGACTTCCAAGGAGCTAAGGCGAAGAACTTGCGGATTGAAAAAACTGCCTTTACCCTGATCGTCGCCTCTCGTAAACTACATCCCTACTTCCAGGCAAACCCTATTCTGGTAATGACGGATTAGCTAATAAGGAAATCAATGAACAAGCTCGAAGCTGTAGGGAGAATGGTGTAATGGGCAGTTGAACTTAGGCAGGTCGACATCGAATACCATCCCAGAACCATGATCAAAGCATAGGCATTAGCAGACTTCGTCGCCGAGTTCATAATCCTTGACGAAGAAGAAGCCCAAGATGAGTTAGAGAGATGGATGATCCAAACTAACGGGTCATCAACCTGAGATATAGGGGGAGTAGGGGTCATCATCATCACTCCAGATGGAGATGTCCTCAGGTACGAAGTGCAACTTCAATTCCCCGCCACCAACAACAAAGCAGAATATGAGGCTATACTGATAGGGCTCAGGATTGGGAAGGTATTGGGTGCAAGAAACCTACTCCTTCAAAGTGATTCTAAGTTGGTGATAAGGAAGATAAAGGGAGAATATGAAGCAAAGGAGGACAAGATGCAGAAATACCTTAGGCTGATGAAGCAACTGGCTCAAGAATTTGATCGAGTAGACTTCACAAATCAGGACGGCTCCAATTCTATCTCTCCTCTGAGACAAACAGCTACTAGTGGACATCGAGGAAGCCAGGAAAATCAGAAAGAGAGTAACTAGATTCATGATCCTGAACAATGCCTTGTATAAAAGAGGGTTCTCCACACCTTACCTAAAGTGTGTCGAAGAAGACGAAGCTAAATATATTCTAGAAGAAGTCCATGAAGGGATATGCGGAGACGACACAGGCCCAAGGTCCCTGGTAAGCAAGATCATCAAGACAAGTTATTTCTAGCCTACCATGTAGAAAGGCGCAAGGGAGTTCGTTGAATGGTGCAACAAATGCCAAAGGTTCAGGAATATACAGCCTGTACCAGGAGAAAAGATGATAGCCATAACTTCCTCGTAGCCATTCGCTCAATAAGGGATAGACATTATGGGCCCACCACCTTACGGTAAGAGATAGGTAAAGTTTTTATTAGTCGCGATTGACTATTTTAGTAAGTGGGTTGAAGCAGAGGCACTACTGACTATGACGGAGGCAAAGATCCAAAGCTTTGTGTGGAGAAACATAGTTTGTAGGTTTGAGATACCAAGGACAATAATATCAGACAACGAATACTAGTTCAATAGTCAAGGCTTCGGGATCTTTTGCTTGGGGCTAGGAATCAAGAACCAGTTTTCATCTCCAGGACATCCACAAGCCAACAGACAGATGGAAGTGACGAATCGAACGCTGTTGAAAATCATCAAAGTTCGACTAGAAGAGGTAAAAGGCGCATGGCTGGAAGAATTGCCCAATGTTTTGTGGGCATACAGAACCACTGTGAGGACCCCGACAAGAGAGACGTGATTCAGACTCATCTACAGCACCGAGGCAGTAATACCAGTTGAGGTGGAAGTCACTAGCATGAGAAGAGAAGTCTTCCACGAAGATTATAACGATGACCAGTTGAAAGTCAACCTAGATTGCCTTAACGAAGTAAGAGAGGGAGCATTCCAGAATATGACAAAGTATCAACAGAAGATGATCGAGTATTACAACAAGAGAGTAAAGCTTTGAAGACTTGACATAGGAGACCTTGTCCTACGTAAAGTCACACTAGCAACAAAGGATCCAACCCAAGGGAAGCTTGGACCAACCTAGGAAGGACCCTACAAAGTCATCCATTATTCGAGACAAGGTAGCTACTACCTGGAGTCAATGGACAGAAAGAAATTACCATGGCAATGGAACTTTAAGCATTTGAAAAAATATTATCAATAAAATACCATTGTATTTGCGAAAGCGACATCTTCATTTGAAATAAAACAATAAGAGTACTATTCAGCAAATATTCCATCAGATTGTGTGTAAATGCAGGAAACCAAAAATGGCTAAGTGATAAAATTCCCTAGACGGATGTAAATCACTGATGAAGTCAAGATATAAAATTCCTTAAATGTGTTAGGGACATATTTTTATGTAATTGGCATATCTTTTGACAAAACACACTTTTCTTGTATTTGGGTAAATCTAAGTAGGTTCAAGATGATCATTACAAGTGATTAATTTGAAGACATGAAGATTACTCAAGAACTGCTCAAGAAAAGTGCAATTTGCAGGTCTCGATACCTCCTCGCCAGAAGCTTGATCTGTCGAGATTCATTAAAGCTTGATAGATGTCTCGATCGATCGAGCTTATGGGTTTTCAAATTATAGCCAACAATGTTTTTATTCTAAAAGACTATTTGTTTATGGGTTTGTATAATCCTTATTGGACTAGGAAAGCCCAAGGTTTGTGTAAACCTATTTGGAATAGAAGAGCCCATTAAGCTCTTATTTAAAGGAGGTGGGAAAGGAAAAACCTAACCCTAGAAAGCTTCATAAGGTTTTCTTTTTGAAACCCTAGCCTCCTCCTACAGAAGAAAGAATTCTTGCCGCGCTTCTTGTACCCCTTTGGGTTCTATAACCAAACAAAGTCTCTTGCACCAACATTGAAGATCTTATTGGTGTTTCTATTTGAAGCTGTTACAAATCAACTACAACAATTAAAGGGTTGCTGTGGAGTTAGTCACGTACTTAGATTCATGCAAAGGAGTAAGCCTCGTACTGGGATCCGCGCATCAAATTGGTTAATCACGTACTTAGGAGCTGTGCATCAAAAGGAGAAATTGTCACTACAGAACAAGTCCAATTAGGTATTAGGGTAAGGGTTCAATTGTAGGTTGGTATAAGGTACTGAGATTCCTTTACTTGTAACCGTTTGTTGTGATAATAGTGGAATTTCGGGAGTGGTGCCTGAAAATCACCTGGTGGGGTTTTTGCCATGTAGGTTTTCCCAATTTGTAAACAAATCACCACGTCAAATTTATTTTCTGCTGCACTTAGTTTAATTGGTGATTTGTTTGTGCTACCACGCGCTTTGCATGTTAATTTGATTAATTAATAACTTGGCTAATTAATCAATTAATTTGAATCACAAGGGGTCAATACGTTTTTGGCCTATCAAAATGGATGTAAGTCACAAAGAAAATGGCTAAGTGATAAAATTCCTTAGATGGATGTAAATCACTGACGAAACTAAGTGATAAAATTCTTTAAATGGATGTAAGTCACAAAGAAAATGGCTGAGTGATAAAATTCCTTAGATGGATGTAAATCACTGACGAAGTCAAGTGATAAAATTCTTTAAATGGATGTAAGTCACATAGAAAATGGCTAAGTGATAAAATTCCTTAGATGGATGTAAATCATTGACGAAGCCAAGTGATAAAATTCCTTAAATGGATGTAAGTCACAAAGAAAATGGCTAAGTGATAAAATTCCTTAGATGAATGTAAATCACTAATGAAGCCAAGTGATAAAATTCCTTAGATAGATGTATATCATTAACGGAGCCAAACAATAAGACTCCTTAAATGGATCTCCTAAATAAAGGTTAAGTGATAAAATTCCGTAGACAAATGTACATCATTGACAAAACTAAATGGAAATCCTTATGAAGGCATGAATCATATGCAGATCACCGAAAGCATTGAAGCAATGACTAAGAAGGAATCAAAGAGAGGTAGAACAACCATCAAAGGTAATGAAAAACAAACGATGGCATAAATATATAATCAATGAAAAAGTTGGTTCACAGTTAACATTTAAAGCCCAAAAACACACTGGGTACCTATATGTATATATATGGGAAAAATCTAGATAAGCTTGTAAATAGCTAAGTAGCAGCTTTGTCACCACTAGCTGCATCTGGAGGAACGCCCTCAGACCCACAACCATTTCCACTTGGCGTACTATCTTTGGGAACCACAGCAGTAGCTCGGGAAGCCTCGTCCATCTCCATCTCTCTGTCAACCACCTCGAAGTCTACGTTCTCCAAATCCACTCCAAAAGGGTGTTTGGCAAAATACCGTCTAAGAAGTTCAAAGCCCTTGTAATACCAACTGAAGAACACAAAGTTGTACTCCTCAGTTTGTTGAAAGGCTTCGACAGCTTTGACAACCACGATCTTGATTTTTTGGTTCGCTGCCTGGAGTTTCTCGTCCTTCTCCACAATCAACTACTTCTCAACCTTCAATTCGTCTGCCAAAACCTTAGCCTTTTCCTTGGCGGTGTTGGCCTCGTCCATAGTAGAGATTAGATCCCTCCTCAGTTTAGCTTTTTCAGCTTCTAGAGCCTCCATCTTGGATCCCACAGATACTGACTTTGCCTCGTGGCCCAAGTACTTAGACGTGATGTGAATTGTCTCCCCCAGCACCTAAAAAATAAAGTTGTGAGAAACACAAAACCTTTAAAAAAAAATGATAAGGGATATGGGTACAACACCTGGACTAACTTGTGGATGTGGTGACTCACAATCTCATTGGAAGGCACACCTGAAAGTACCTTGAGATCCTCGGCAGTAAAAGCGTCCTATGCCCTTGTCAAAGCCAGACCAGTGTCGTCCCAAACGCTTGATGACCGAGATCCTAACTTCTCCTTACCTTTGTCTGCAACTATTGCCTCTTCAGACAATGGGTGATTTCCTCCACCAAGGTAGCAAAAGAGGCGGCCCTCATAGTCTCAGGGACGGAGGTAACATGAGTGATCGGCGTTCCCTTCTCGACCACCTGCACCACCTTCTTCTCAAGGCTCGAGAGGGGCTTATTCTTCCTAGCCCTCATGTTGGCATACATTTCCTAATTGAATTTGGTCATCATCTCTACAAAGGAGAAAAGTTAATTAAAAAAAAAAGAAAAAAAAGAAAAAAAAACACACACACACACACACACACACACAAAGCAGTTTGGACGAACCAAAGAGCCACTATCTTGACCTATCCCAAAATATCAACTTACAGTTGAACCTTCACTCCTATACCTAATTGGACTTGATCTTGTAGTAGCCTTCTTTCCCTTGATGCACAAATCTCCAATATGTGACTAACCCTTTGCATAGATCCCAATACATTACTAACTCTAGTAACTTGAACAGATGTTGTTGGTTGTAAAAATCTTTATTTCATTAATAATGAAGATCAAGAAGCACTTGGTTACAAAACCTTATGGCGTACAAATGCAGTAGCTTCTCACAGAGATAAATAATCTCTAAGTCTCTGTATCTGTGTATAATAACTCTTAAAATAAGCCTTATATATGTCTAGGATTGTAAGAAAAGAAACCCTAAACAAATACATAAGCCTAGGCCAAATTTTAGATCTAGAAAACTGAAAATTGTTATTCTCGATAAATCGAGCTTCTATCGAGCCATTTGTTGAGTTTCTCATTTAGTCTCAACAGCAGTTTCTATCGAGCTATCTGTCGAGAATTAATGAAATAGCTTTTCTTCATTTGTTTCTTAGATCAATTTTCATGTCTTCAATACGAACACTTGATATGCTTAAACAACATATTTCTTGATGTATTAAACCTAACTTAGATCTTCTCAATTACAAGTAAAGTGCATTTTGTCAAATGATTAGCCAATTACATAAAATTATGACCCTAACACATTTCAATAATGCTTTGCTAATTTCCAAAAATACTTTACTACGCCAAGAAAAGTAAAGATAAACCCTAAGAATCAGCACTTAAGTTTTGCTTGGAATTAGCACTAAGAAAAACTTAAGCATCAGGGCCTAAGGTAATCAACACCCAACTATTGGAAAATCTCCAATTTGAATATCATTAATCAATCAATCATCTCCTCAAATACCAATAAACTAGGCTCTTAAATAGACTTAGAGCTTCTAGGAAATAAAGAGATAAAAGATAACAACTAATGAAAACTATGGTTTTAAAAATCGGACCGGACTAATTGGTTCAATTGAAAATGGGACCTCAATCTGATCCTGTTATTAGTTAAAACCGAAAATGAAAGAAAAACCAGATAAATAGTACAAACTGCTAGTTCAACCGGCATAACCGAAAATCAGTGTGGTTAAACTGGTTTTAGCACTACTTCATAAATACTTCAACTGTTGTGTTTATTAACCCTGTTAGGACATATGTGTTTTCACTTGTTAAGAACATATGTCACTTATTTATGTAAATTGGCTAATCCTTTGACCAAAACGCACTTTACTTGTAATTGGGTAGTTCTAGTTGTTTTTAATACTTCAAGAAACAAGGTTTCAAGATCAAGTGTTGAAGTCATCAAGTCTGTCCAAGAAAAACAAGCTGAAGTGCAAAATCATTAAAGCTCGACACCTGCTCGATAGCTCCTCGACACCTGCTATCTGTCGAGATTTATAAAATCAGATTTTCTAATCTGATTTCTTGGGATTCGTGAATGTGTCTTTAGGCCTTCTTTTCTTCTAACCCTAGACATATAAAAGGATTGTTTTAAGAGCCGTCAAAGAAGATACAAGTTGCACAAGCATTGAGCAAACTCTGTTCAAGCAATTTGTGATCAAAGACGAAGTTCTTGACCTAGTTCATATTCTTTGAAGAAGTTGCTGTGTATTTGCACCAAAGGGTTTTGTAACCAAGCATCTTCTTGACCTTCATCGTGTAGGATGAACTGAAGAACTTTGCAGCCAACCTCTCCTTCTAAGTTGGCGTTTAAAGTCGCGTAGTGAGATCCGCGCATTGGTTAGTTATGTACTTGGGAGCCGTGCATTAAAAGGGGGAACTGTCACTACAGATCAAGTCCAATTGGGTATTGGGGTAAGGGTTCAACTGTAGGTTGGTAAGGTACTTGAGATTCCTTTACTTGTAACCGCTTGATTTGATAATAGTGGAGTTTTGGGAGTGGTGACCTGAAAATTAACCGGTGGGATTTTTGCCGCAAGGGTTTTCCCCATTCGTAAACAAATCACCGTGTCATTTAATTTCTGGTGCATATTTAGTTGTTTGGTGATTTGTTTATGCTTCCACGCTATTGCATGATAAATTGATTAATTAATAACTTAGCTAATTAATTAATTGGTTTAATCACAATGGGTCATTCAGTTTGTGGCCTATCAAGTGGTATCAGAGCAGGCACACTCTGATTAGGGTTTAATCTTTACTGTGTTTGATCCATTGACCCCTGTATGTCATGGATAGAGGACAGTCGTTAATTATACCTCCTTTATTTGATGGCACTAACTATGCATACTGGAAAGTACGCATGAGAGCTTTCTTGCAGTCTTTAGATGAAAAAGTATGGCAAGCTGTAGAGATTGGTTGGACTAAGCTAGAGGAAGCGCCGGCTGATTGGGATGAAGCCAAGATCAAGGCGGCAAACTTCAACAGCAGAGCGTTGAATGCCCTATTCAGCGCAGTCACTAATGAGGAGTTCAAGAAGATATCCTCTACTGAAATTGCAAAGGAAGCATGGATCATCCTCCAGACAACCTATGAGGGCACAAAGGCTGTCAAGGATTCAAAACTTCAGAGGCTCACTACAAGCTTTGAAGAGATTAAGATGGAGGAGGATGAGTCATTTGATGAGTTCTATGCCAAGCTCAAGGACATAGTAAACTCAGCCTTCAATCTTAGGGAAATTATCCCTGAACCTAAGATTGTGAGGAAAGTGCTTAGATCTCTACCCGAGAGATTCCATGCCAAGATCACGGCGATAGAAGAATCAATGGATATTGACAAGATTCCTTTGATTAAGCTGGTTGGAAACTTGCAGACCTATGAGCAGTGATACAGATGGGTCTCCCGATGATGAAGATTCCAAGATGAAGTCCTACATCACTAGGCAGTTCAAGAAATTCATGAAGAATGCCAATGGAAGGAGCTTCGACAAGGACCGCAGATAGTCCAGTTCTTCTCAATTTAAGAGTCAAGGCAAAGGGAAGAAGGACGCTAAGGATGGCGGTCAGTATATTGTTCCCGCAGGACCTAAGTGCTTTGGATGTCATGGGTTCGGACACATGAAACATGAGTGTCCTACATATCTCAAGAGCATTGGAAAAAGCAAGGTACTTGCTGCTACCTTGAGCGACACTGAGTTTGAAGATGATTCCGACAATGAGGATGACGGAATCTTAAATGCCTTCACTGCCACAGTCAATCCTACTGAAGGGATTGTTGAAGAAGTGGACGAAGAAGAAGAACTGGTGGAGTCAAAATTTGAGAAGATGGATGACCAAGATGATATCCATTCAGCCTATGAAAAGCTTTACAAGCTCTCTGAGAAGCATGAGAAATTGTATAGGCTGGCCACCAAAAAGCTTAGTGATGTGGAACTTGATTGTGAAGAGTTGTCCACAAAGTTTGATGAGGCGAATCAAACTATTAGTGCACTGAGGTTTGAGAATAATTTCTTAGCTGAGAAGACCAAGAAGCTTGAAGCGGAGCTGTTTCAAGTTAGAGCTCAACTGGAGAGGATTTTAAGTAAAAAGCTTGATGAGATGCTCAGCAATCAGAAATCTGCTTCAGATCGAATATGTTTAAGGTATGGTCTTTCTTCCTCTCATATTGCTTCTACTAGTACTGCTGTTTTTGTTTCTCCTACTAATAACACTGAAATTGAGAACACTGAGGTTAAAACTGAATTAGCTAGTGAGAACCTAGACAAGAGTAAATCTATCTTAGGAGCACCCTCTAAGCAAGATAAGAAAGATGCTAAAAACCCTAGGGTTAAGAAGGCTAACTCTCAAAAGCCTAAACAAAAGAAGCAGCATCTCTGTCATCATTGTGGAGCTGCCGGTCATACTCGACCAAATTGCTACAAGTGGCTAGCCACTCAACAGAGCAACGGCATGATAGCATATGGAAGCCAAAATTAGCTTTAATCCTCTCTTGCAGCTCTTGGGGATCTTCTAAAAGCCCTCATGTTCCTTTCGAACTTGAACGGTTTCAATTCTTCCCTCTCATCGCTGGTTCAAGGGTTCAATCAAATGAAAAGTTCTTCCAAGGTGTGGAAGAAAAAAGACTCTAAGTGATTTTATCACTTTCTTCTATCTTCTTGTTTTTGTTTGTTGCATTACTTGTGTGTTTTGCATTTTTTTTGAGTCAGTCTAGTTTTATGCTTTGCTTTGATTACATGTTTTTGTTTGTTTATTTTCAGTTTTGTTTATTTTGTTTTTGATATAAAAATAAAAAGACAATTGAAAAAAAAAAATAAGAAAATACAAAAATAGTGTGTGTTTTGTGTACTTTGGTACTTGTGTACCTTGGATGGCCATTGAAACAAAGTTTTCTAAATTTTGTATCTTTTGTAGTTTAGATGAGCATCTCTATGCACAACTAAGCAAGTGAGCTTTGTGACTCTTGTTTGTGATGAGTAAGATTAAGTTATCTCTTAAAACTTAACACTCATATCACTCTTTTTGACGGGTAGGACTAGAAAATCCTAAGAGAAAGGTATAAATAACCATCTCACCACTGTTGCCCGCCAATCATAGTATGACACCTGTATGCTTCGGCATAGCAAAAGTGCAGTGTTATAGGCACCTGTATGCTTCGGCATAGCAAAAGTGCAGTGTCAAAGACATCTGTATGCTTCGGCATAACAAAAGTGCAATGTCTATGCTTAACATGTTGGGTATTTCTTTTCTCTCTTTTATATGCCCATGCATGATATGCTTAAAAGAAAATATGCAAAGAAAATATAAAGCAAAAAGATTAAAATGCTGTAAATATGATTGCAAGCGTGTTTTCTAGGAGATGTAGGAGTTATAGGATGTACCTTGAAGGTAATAGTCCCCATCAAATAGTTATGATTGTGTGTGAGTTAAAGTTATTTTCTCATATCTCAGATCGTCATAACATGAATACACATATGCAATCTTGAGATGTTTTTCACACATAACATGCAATATTCTTTGCTACTATTGATACATGTGCAGGTACAATGTGATTTGGCCATCACAAGTGTTTACATGTGCTAATGTATGCTCACTAAATTGTCTTGACTTGTTTTTGAAAAATAAAATTGGTTAGGCCTGTTTAGTGTGTGTGTGTGTTTTTGGGGATCCGTGTGTTTTTGGGGATCCATGTGCTTCTGGGGATCCATGTGCTTGAAAATATTTGTTGAGAGATGTTTTTGAGAGCTCAATATGTTGATTGGATCATTGCTTGAGGATCATGTTGGATTGCATTCATATCTGTGTTTTTCACTTCTAAAAAAACTGCTTTTAACTGCTGGCTCGACACCTCCTCAACACCTTGGTATCTGTCGAGCTTCTCAAGTCTTTTTCTTATCGCAATCTCGACACGTCTTAGACACCTGATGGATCGATCGAGAAATCTCCTGCCTCCTCGATACCTTCTCGATACCTTCTCGATCGATCGAGCTTCTGTTCTTGGTTCTGGTGTTCATTCCTTGACACCTTCTCGACACCTTCAGCTGTCGACGTGCATTTTCTTGACACCTTCCTCGACAGCTGTCTCGACACCTCTCGACACCTTAGTTGGCGAGAATTACTGAAGCTTCTATATAAGCTTCTGTCGCGATCCAATTCTCATTTTCTCGATCTCTCTCGATCTGTCCGCGGCTGTTCATCTCCCAAACTCCTTTTCTCACTCCATATCTTTAATCCACGTGATTTTCGGCCTTTCCTTGCTTCAAATCACTTGGTATGATCTCTCTTTCCCTCATAATTCATGCATTTCATGTTTTGAATCTTAGGTTTTGGGGTTTTTGAAAATTTTTGGGGTTTTTCAAAATTAATAAGTTTTTCTTGAAATTTTGGGTTGGTTTTCACTTAAATATGTTCAAAATGTCATACATTGCATTTCATGTGCATTAGAATGGTATTTACATGCATTTAGATGTGTGTTCTATGTTTGTGTGCTGCTAGGATTGGATTGGGTTGAGCCCATGATGTTTCTCCCTTGCATGTCACATGTTCATGCATTCCCCATGCATACGTACTCATTGTTCAATATATTTGATATATGTGAACTGTTTTGGGACTTTTCTGATTGTCTCATTCTCTATCTCTTTCTCATTCTGTTTACGTTAGTAGTATCTATGGCACCCAAACGTAAATCCACTCTTGCTCGGAACCTTTTGCGTTCTGAAGCTTCTTCCTCTTTTGATTCTGCTTCTCTTAATCTTCGGTTCCGTGATGGAGATGCCCACAAGGCATTTTCGGAGAACTTTTCTAGACGAGGTGTTCATTCGGAATGCCAAGTCATTTTGGCGGACTTCGCCAACACTGAACTTCCCTCTGTCATTCACAATTCACAGTAGGGAATGGGAGTCACTGTGTGACGTCCCGGTCACTTGTCCTTTCGTGCTCATTCAAGAGTTCTACTCCAACATGCACGGGATTGATCGTTCAGTACCTCTCTTTTTCACTCGCGTTCGAGGTACGCGTATCCCTGTCACACTGCGGCTAGTTGCAGATGTACTTAGGGTTCCTAGGATAGAGTTTCCTGACTATCCTTCTTGTGAGCGTCTAAGGATTGTGTCTAAAGATGAGCTCATCTCTGCTTTTTGTGAGCGCCTCACTGATTGGGGTGAACATTAGTATACATCATGTAGACCTTTTGCTAAAGGTCCTAGATTCTTAAACATGGTGATGACTTTTGTACTCCATCCACTCTCTCACTACAACTCCATCACAGAGCCTCGTGCTTGATTTTTGTTACCTCTTCTTGAGCATCTGACCATAGATTTCACTTCTCATTTCATTCTTTCTATCATAGATGTTCACTTAGATTCGGCGTCCCGTGATAAGCTCATCTTTCCTTCCACTATCACGAGGATCTTACGCCATTTTTCTATCCCTTTTCTAGTGTCTGACCACTTCACACACATTTGTGTCATAGATGCCGCTACCGTAAAACGTAGTGAGGCTCAGTTTAGGTCGAGACAAACGGATTCTACTCCTCCCTCCTGTTCAGCTCCATCCAGATCTACTCCATCTACATCTGCTGCTTCTTCCTCTATGGGCAATGTATCTCTTGGAGACATCATGGCGCAGCTGCAGCGCATGGATGCTCGCCTCGATACACTCTCCACTAAGTTGTATCAGGTGAATGTTCGTGTTGGTCGTATTGTACGACGGCAGGCGACCATGGGTGGTTCTGCTTCTGAGGCTACTCCTTCACCACCTCCTCCAGCAGGTTCTGACTCTAAGGATGATGATGATGATGGTGATGACGATGATGCTTCGGATGATGATGGAGATGCTAGCTCTACTGATGAGATGTCTACATGACACTCTAACCTTTGTCACTCGTGACAAAAAGGGGGAGTAGTTTTGGGTTATGAGAGTAGTCATCTTAGGGGGTGAGTTAGTATAAGACATTTTTTGTTAGGGAGAGTGTTGATATTTGAGGGATGTAGTTAGGTTATGATGTATCTTTTCTTTTCTTTCTTTTTAGATACATTGTTCTTGTAAATTAGGTCTTGTGACCAGTTTTACATACATTGTATTTATATTCATTATATGTGGATGTATGTTTCTTTCACCTTTCTCTACATGTGTTGTTTCTTTTCTATATTTATACATATGATTCTTATACTTGTATGCAATCTATTTATTTCTGTTTCACACAAGATGCCTTGATGAGTTTTTTTTAAAGTGTTTCAGAAATACAGGCTGTCAAAGTCTAACTTGCCATAAACTCTTTTCTTGCAAAGTTTTTCAAGGGTTTGTGTTATGATAGATTTTATTGTATTCAACAAGTGAGTATGAGTTGAGTGATTTATGACTTTTCTCATATGTTCATTTGTTTGTTGTGGTTTTGTCACGGATTGCCAAAGGGGGAGATTGTTAGGACATATGTGTTTTCACTTGTTAAGAACATATGTCACTTATTTATGTAAATTGGCTAATCCTTTAACCAAAACGCACTCCATTTGTAATTAGGTAGTTCTAGGTGTTTTTAATATTTCAAGAAATAAGGTTTCAAGATCAAGTGTTGAAGTCATCAAGTCTGTCCAACAAAAACAAGCTGAAGTGCCAAGCCCTCCTTCTTAGTTGGTGTTTGAAGTCGCGTACTGGAATCCGTATATTGGTTAGTCACGTACTTGGGAGCCGTGCATCAAAGGGGGAACTGTCACTACAGATCAAGTCCAATTGAGTATTGGGGTAAGGGTTCAACTGTAGGTTGGTAAGGTACTTGGGATTCCTTTACTTGTAACTGCTTGATTTGATAATAGTGGAGTTTCGGGAGTGGTGACTTAAAAATCACCCGGTGGGGTTTTTGCTGTTAGGGTTTTCCCCATTCGTAAACAAATCACTGTGTCTTTTTATTTCCGCTGCATATTTAGTTTTTAGTGATTTGTTTGTGCTTCCACGAAATTGCATGATTAATTGATTAATTAATAACATGGCTAATTAATTAATTGGTATAATCACAAGGGGTCATTCAGATTGTGGCCTATCAAGTGGTATCAGAGCAGGCATACTCTGATTAGGTTTAATCTTTGCTGTGTTGATCCATTGACCCCTGTTTGTCATGGATAGAGGACAGTCATTAATCATACCTCCTTTATTTGATGGCACTAACTATGCATACTGGAAAGTACGCATGAGAGCTTTCTTGTAGTCTTTAGATGAGAAGGTGTGGCAAGCTGTAGAGATTGGCTGGACTAAGCCAAAAGAAGAACCGGCTGATTGGGATGATGCTAAGATTAAGGCGGCCAACTTCAACATCAGAGCACTAAATGCCCTATTTAGCGCAGTCACCAATGAGGAGTTCAAGAAGATATCCTCAACTGAAACTTGCAAACCTATGAGATAGGGTTATCTAGGATTGGCAAGTCAAGTAAAGGCAAAAGCATGACCTTGAAGGTAAAAAGCAGTGATACAGATGAGTCTTCTGATGATGAAGATTCCAAAATGAAGTCCTACATTACCTGACAGTTCAAGAAGTTTATGAAGAATGCCAATGGAAGGAACTTCGACAAGGACCGCAGGCAGTCCAGTTCTTCTCAGTTTAAAAGCCAAGACAAAGGGAAGAAGGATGCTAAGGAGGGTGGTCAGTACACTGTTCTTGCAGGACCAAAGTGTTTTGGATGTCATGGGTTCGGACACATGAAACATGAGTGTCCTACATATCTCAAGAGCATTGGGAAAAGCAAGGCACTTGTTGCAACCCTAAGTGACACTGAGCCTGAAGTTGATTCCGACAATGAGGATGACGGAATCTTAAATGCCTTCACTGCCACAGTCAATCCTACTGAAGGGATTATTGAAGAAGTGGATGAAGAAGAAGAACTAGTGGAGTCCAACTTGGAGAAAATGGATGATCAAGATGATATCCATTCAGCCTATGAGAAGCTTTACAAGCTCTTTGAGAGGCATGAGAAATTATATAGGCTGACCACCAAGAAGCTTAGTGATGTGGAACTTGATCGTGAAGAGTTGTCCACAAAGTTTGATGAGGCGAATCAAACTATTGGAGCACTGAGATTTGAGAATAGCTTTTTGACTGAGAAGACCAAGAAGCTTGAAGCGGAGTTGTTTCAAGTCAGAGCTCAACTGGAGAAGACTTCAAGTGCAAAGCTTGATGAGATGCTTAGTAATCAGAAATCTGCTTCGGATCGAACTGGCTTGGGGTATGGTCTTTCTTTCTCTAATACTGCTTCTACTAACAATACTGTTTTTGTTTCTCCTGCTAATAACACTGAAATTGAGAACACTGAGGTTAAAACTGAATTAGCTAGTGAGAACATAGAAAATAGTAAATCTATCTTAGGAGCACCCCCTAAGCAAGATAAGAAAGATGCTAAAAATCCTAGGGCTAAGAAGGCTAATTCTCAAAAGCCTAAATAAAAGAAGCAGCATCTCTGTCATCATTGTAGAGCTACCGATCATACTCGACTAAATTGCTATAAGTGGTTAGCTACTCAATAGAGCAATGGCATGATAGCATCTGGAAGCCAAAATCAGCTTCAATCCTCTCTTGCTCCTCTTGGAGATCTTCTAAAAGCCCTCATGTTCCTTTTGAACTTGAACGGTCTCAATTCTTCTCCTTCATCGCCGGTTCAAGGGTTCAATCAAAGGAAAGGTTCTTCCAAGGTGTGGAAGAAAAAGGACTCTAAGTGATTTCATCACTTTCTTTTCCCTTCTTGTTTTTCTTGTTTGTTGCATTGCTTGTGTGTTTTTGCATTTTTGCTGAGTTAGTCTAGTTTTTGCTTTGCTTTGATAACATGTTTTTGTTTGTTCATTTTCAGTTTTGTTTATTTTGTTTTTGATATAAAAAAAAAATTTAAAAATTGAAAAATACAAAAACAGTGTGTGTTTTGTGTACTTTGGTATCTGTGTACCTTGAATGGCCAATGAAACAAAGTTTTCTAAACTTTGTATCTCTTGTAGCTTAGATGAGCATCACTATGCACAACTAAGCAAGTGAGCTTTGTGGCTCTTGTTTGAGATGAGTAAGATTAAGTTATCTCTTAAACTTAACATTCATATCACTCTTTTTGATGGGTAGGACTAAAAAATCCTAAGAGAAAGGCATAAATGACAATCTCACCACTGTTGCCCGCTAATCATAGTATGACACCTGTATGCTTCGGCATAGCAAAATTGCAGTGTCATAGACACTTGTATGCTTCGGCATAGCAAAAGTGCAATGTCAAAGACATCTGTATGCTTCGGCATAGTAAAAGTACAATGTCTATGCTTAACATGTTGGGTATTTCTTTTCTCTCTTTTTATGCCCATGCATGATATGCTTAAAAGAAAATATGCAAAGAAAATATAAAGCTAAAAGATTGAAATGTTTTAAATATGATTGCAAGCGTGTTTTCTAGGAGATGTGGGAGTTATAGGATGTACCTCAAAGGTGATAGTCCCCATCAAACAGTTATGATTGTGTGTGAGTTAAAGTTATTTTCTCATATCTCAGATCGTCATAACATGTATACACATATGCAATTTTGCGATATTTTTCACACACAACACGCAATATTCTTTGCTACTTTTGATACATATGCAGGTACAATGTGATTTGGCTATCATAAGTGTTTATATGTGCTAATGTATGCTCACTAAACTGTCTTAACATGTTTTTGAAA